>CM057817.1:82475643-82638143 GCA_030067965.1 Latrodectus elegans | reverse complement strand
TAAAAGATCCTTAAAAGAAGATAAAATAATTAGTTTTTTTAAGATTTAATATTTATGTTAATTTTGATTAATAAAAACGTAGCAGACAACGTTAAACTGAAAAAATAGAAACATTTTCAATGAAGAAATTCATACTTTTAGTCAAATGTTGAACGTTTGATATTAAGAGATTTCTAACATTATTTTTTACATTATTTATAGTAAAATGTTTGGTTTTTAAGGATGAGTTATCATTTGATTTTAACATCGCAGTTCTCAATAAAATATTATAAATGTTAAATGAACCTATTTTCTTTTTATACATGGTAGATTGTAATCTATTTGTACGATAATAATTATTTATTGTGAGATATACCTATTGTAAACTGAAAATTTTAGATTTGTTTGAAATATATATCACAAAAATATAAAGTATTGATAAAGAAATTTTAAAATAAATGAGATTATTTTACACAGCACATTTACAGTTAAACATAAATGTTTTCGTTTCGTACTTATGCGAACGGATTTTATTTATAAGTACTAATAAATATGAAATCCAAAAATCTCAAATGATTAGTGATGCTGTTATTATTTAAGTGCAATGAAAGTTTATCCGATTCTTATGTGATATAAAAGTAATGCGTGTTTAGAATGTATTGCACGTCTTACAACACAGATATATAGAGAATGGCAAACATATACATTAATTGTATGCACTTTATGTAACATATCTAGCATGTATTTATTATTTCTCTTCCATTATAACGTGCAGCAAGATAGGTAAGAAAAATTGTCCAGTAACTAGATTTGATTTGATTTTGTAGGGTTTACTGATGCAAGGTCCAATATTGGACATTTCTGCACCGTACAATATTTAAAACTGAAGGTAAAAATTCTGTGTTAAGAGACTAGTCATATGTATACAATGGAATGTGTAAAAAGTTTAAGAAAAGCATATGTAAAAGATTATTTTGGATAAAAGTCTTAAATGGTATTCAAGAAACCTATTGCACGTAAAAATGCAAACAAATTTCTATGTGGTTTAAACCCAATCAAGTCGGATAAATTTAAATTTGTGGTATTAAAAAACACTATGCGTAAATCATTGAAATTAGGACAGACAATTAAAATGTGATGTACTGTATATAGTACATTACACATGTCACAAATTGGAGCACTCCGAGACAAGAATAAGTGCTTGTGTGTAAATCTAGTATGTCCAATACGAAGCCGTGTGAGTTTTATATCAACTCTTCGCATGGGAGAAACTGGGAATGGAAGAATAAGGAAGGATATACTATATAATTTATTGTTTTTCTGCAAATCCCATGTTTTTTGTCAGTGGGAGGAAAGGAAATCTTTGATAATTTGTTTAATATAAAAAATGTTAATGCTGTATGCAAAATGTCAGAGGCATTTTTAGCAGCATTATCTGCAAGTTCATTCCCAGCAATGTCAACACGACTTGGAAACCAACAAAACGTCAAATGCTTTATTCTTCAGAATATTTAGTGATTTTTCGCATCTTTTGCGCAAATCTAAGATATGTGGTAGGAAGGTTAACTTTTTTATCAAATGATATCTGATATCATTTCTTGAACCTGCATTTGATAACTACGGAAATAGTTGTGCCTGATATCTTAATTTCTGGATCAGGATGAGGCCCAGTTTTTCTACAAAAATGGATACAATTGTTTTTACAAGGGGACAAAGTATGCTCATTTTCATTACACCAAGCAACTAGATTATTGACCGCAGTTTGTAATTGCCGTTCAATCAGTCGCGTATTGGATCCTTGGCAATAAATTTGGAGGTCGTCAACAAATAACGTTCCATGGACAGATGGTTGCAATACATGAAGAATGTTGCTGATGCAAATATTAAAAACAGTAACACTTAACACACTTCCCTGAGGAACCCCCTCACATTGGATAAATGGATTAGATAAAACAGATCCTATACGGACATTAAAAATGCGAGAATTTAAAAACGCTGAATATAAATGGGTAAATTTCCTCTAAAATTAAAATTATACAAAGTTCGAAGAATTCCATAACGCCATTTCTTATAAGCTTTTTCTATGTCAAAAATTATAGACACCAAATGATGTCTCCGTACAAAGGCATTCCTAATTTGTGTTTCTAGGTATGTAATATTGTCCAGAGTAGATACCTTTGCAAAAGTTTCACCTAAAAGATTGGCAATATCATATTGAGTAGAAATTGTGTAAGCTCCTGTGTGTAATATTGGGATAGAGAAATCCCGATATGAAAAACTACAGGAAACTTTAACTTTTTTCCATAACTCTTTCCTGGATGTTGATGATGTGATGGAGGAAACATATCTTATTCAAGATTCTTTTTGACTATTTCGCCGTATTTAACGAGCAAAAGCTTTAGCTTTTTTGAAAGCCTTGAGGTTTTTCCTGGTAGGGCACCTGTGAAAAACAGTTCTCAACTTTTTTTGTTTCTTGTATGATACTTGGCACTCACGGTTCCACCAGGGTTTATGATATTTGCGTAGAATTGGGGAGCGCTTGAGAATCGTGTTTTTTGCAGCATCTAAAAGTGTATCAGTTACTTTTTGCACAGCATCATTGATATTATCACTTCTAACCATGCTGTCAGTAATCGCAGGTAATTGAGTGTAGAGAGGCCAGTCTGCACGATGATAAGAATAAAAGGAGTGGAAGATTTGTGGTCTGCTTATAGAAGTTTGATTTATTATTAAAAGAAAATTATCACTGTTATATAAATCCTTATCACCATAAAGATTTAATGAAGGTAGAATTGATGGAGGGCAAATAGCTAAATCTAATGAATGAAAAGTTCTTGATGGTTGATGGAAATAGGTTATTTCTGTGGAATTTAGAAGGCAGATATTGTTATTAGAAATGAACTGTTCAATTATATTGCCTCGAGGATTCGTATTATCACTACCCCATAAGGTGTTATGACCATTGAAGTCACTAAGTAGAATAAAGGGTGCAGGTAGTTGATCCAACAAGTTGTTTAAATCGCTTTCATAGATGATCACATGAGGAGCTAAGTAAATGCTACAAATAGTAATGAGAGATGTTGAGTGTATGCGTACTGCAACAGTCTGTAATGAAGTGTTAAGGGATTGTATAGTGCTAGGAATATTACAAGACACAAGAATGCATACACCTCCAGAAATTGAATCATGATTAACATCTTTCCTCACACAATTATATCCATGCAATTTTAAACTTTACTGAGGTTTCAAAAATGTTTCTTGGATGGTAAAACAAATTGGAATATACAGTTATAGAATTGTTTTTACATCTTCTATATGAGTGAGAAAACCTCGACAATTCCAAGAAACGAAGGTTCCCATTAAGCCAAGCTGTATGCTCCGGCATTGGAGCACGCCATCTGGGATTCAGATGATTCTCCACTTAGGAGTGTTTCATTATCTGATGGGTCTACGTTCCTTATATCTGTCTTAGAGGCAGTTGAGCTTCTTTTACTTTTTAAATATGATTCATGAAGCCCTTCTTTTGCATTATTTAATTTTAGGGATCTTTGAGACTTAGATTTTGCGAAAGACAGCGAAGAAATTCCTTTCGGAATTGGTGAGACATTTATGTTAGAAATATTTGAGGATAAGTTTGGAAAATTTAAGAAATCTGTTTGGGTACTGCAAGATTTCATGACTTTTTTAATTGTTTGTGAATAGCTAATACCTTGTTTAGGGGTACGGGATGACACTGTTTGCCTTGCTTCAGGATAAAATAAGTTTTGTTTCATTTTTACAGTAAGTATTTCCTTTTCTAATATCCAGGTCGAGCATGACCTGGAGTACGAGGGATGTTCACCACACTGTGTGAAGTTGACACATTTTTCTTGTAATTAACACTGACTGCTGTCATGTCCAACAGATACACATCGAGCACAAGTCAAATGTACCCAACAAGTAGTTTTTGCTTGGCCGAATCGCTGACATTTAAAGCAACGAAATGGATTTGAAATGAAGAGGCGGACATTACAATTTAGTTAGCCAGCTTTAATAAATTGAGGTAGTATAGGAGTAACAAACGTGAGTATAAGGTGTTTAGTTCTTATAATTTTGCCCTCTCTCCTGATTGTAATGCGTTGCACACGTTGTACTTTTTGGTCAACAAGATTACCCAAAATTTCCTTCTCTGAAACATTAAGTAGATCATCCGCTGAAATTACTCCCCGTGTAGAATTTAACCTACTATGAGGAGATACTATAACATCTATATTACCAAGGCATTTTAGTTTCAGAGAGGCTTTGGCCTGTTCAGTTGATAAAACTTCAGCTAAGAGATCACCAGATTTCCTCTTGCGAACGTTTTTGACATTTCCAACTGTACAAATAAGACACTTATTAATGAAGAAAGGGGAGACATTACCAAAATTGCCCTGAGTTCTTATAATAACAAAATATTTCTGATCCTGTATCATTTGTTGCTCCATCGGGAGTAAAGAATTAGAAGTGCATTCCATAGAAACACATTAATTACTTCAAGGCCTGACTGCACCACCCACCATCGAAACCAACAAGGGAATGCAGTATAACTGCATCAGTGGTAGCCAGACATTATACGATTTTAATATATCTCTGACGTGGCCTCCACCCTTATCGAGTCACACAGCAGATATATTATCGCTTGATCCAAAGAAGCCGATTGGCATGCTGAGGACCACAACACACCTCCCATTTACCTGAAGAAGAGGCCAAAGTGATGTGTTGGTCTCTGAGAGCCTCAATCACCAGAATCCTTTTTTCCAAGGACACGGGTCTCCACGCACGGCAAACACGCGGTTGATTTAGTCCCCAAAAGAAGCTAATAGCAACAGTGCGGCAATAGCTACTCAAGGGGAGCCCTCAACCTCTTACAAGGCAAACACAATGAGGGAGAAAAGGAAGAAAAAGCAGAAAAGGAGAGGAGGGAAGAAAAGAAAGAAGAGGATAGTTCACTAGGGTACCTCGGGATTGTGACAACCGAGTTTACCTAAAGAAGGTAAACCCCCTGAGGGGCCAGTAACTAGAAAGTAGACCTCGATTATTAATTCAGTCAAAGAATATCACATTAATCTGATTAACAATACACCTGAAAAATTATTCTATTGAAGATGAGTTACTACTTTATATAAATATTAAGTCAAAATGAAGGAATGTTATGTTGCTCTTTTGAGAAAAATTATGCAGTTTTCAATATTGTTTGATAATGGACTCACACAGGCCTAGTTGTAGAAACACGTTCTTTATAGCGAAAGACATCAGGTTTGATCAAAGCTGCTTTAAATTTCTAAGAATGATGTTATGCTATTTGTCAAAACGCCTGGAAATGTGTGATTAGGAGTTATGAAGTTTTTTTCATTGCATACTGTTTAAGAAAAATCCTCCCAGTTGGCAACTATGCAATGGAGGATAAAAAAAATCGATATAGTCGAGCTGTTTTCGATTGTCTCGATTAAACGGTGTCAGCTAATTTCACTATACAACACATAAAAATCTGTTATCGATCTATCTTTATCTATATATCATATATATATATATATATATATATATATATATATATATATATATATATATATATATATATATATATATATATATATATATATATATATATATATATATATATATATATATATATATATATATATATACACATATATATATATAAAGAGAGAGATAAAAGTAGTTAAATGCATAAAATTTTTTAGAGTTTTTTATGAATAATAAAAAATCTGACCAGAGATTTTTTTTTTTTTGCCAGAATTTTTTTTAAATTGAATATGATAAACAAGTTTAATAAATCAATCCTTTCAAAAGCCAAACTCATGAAACTGAAAAAAAAAATATTCTCAAATTGCTTTTACTGTATTTATTAACTAATATTCAAAATAAATTTGATCAAAAATGCTTTGATTATACATATGCCAAATAAAATGAAGCTACGGCAAAACTTTTCTAGACGTGTTTTTATTAACTGACTGTAACAGTCTACATTAAAGAACAATCTTTAAAATAAGACAATAAGTTTATTTAGAGTAATTGATGGGGATTACGACGGATAAATATAAGAATAAAAATATTTTCAAGTTAAGTGCAAGATATTTTAATATACCGAGAAAAATTAAAATTATTTTAAAAGCTTATAGATGTTAATCAACATTTTTTCGCTTTTAATTCACAAAAGCTACAATCAATAGGCTTAATTAAGTAAAATAAGAATATTAATTAAGCAAAAACTATTCTCAAAGCAAAATTAGATTGTAAAATCTTTTAAGAAGCGCTTTTAAAAAGTCGTAAAATAATCTAGAAGGTGATAACATTTTAAGTAGTATTTAAACAGGAAATTAAAAATCCGTTTTTGTTTAGCTACCTATTAAAATTATTAACTATTTATTTGCTTAAAAAGTTTTATCAAATTGGATTAAAACCGGTTAAAAGTTCATGATTGTTTTAAATATCTAAGAAATATATAGAATAGATTTTTATTTGTTTTTATATAGTAACAATTTTTTTACGTACATTAATTTTTCTTTAATGCATGAATATATATGAAATCTTAATTTTAAACATAAACACTATACATATCATAATGAATAATAAGGGATTTTAATGTGAAAATTTTAAATATAGATTTTAAACTATAATATGATAAACTTTCTATTATTTAAGTTCATAAGGTAAGCATAAGGTTCATTTTGATGTATATCAAAGAATAACTTGCTCCTTTTTTGAGTTTATGAATTTAAAAATTGAATGGAGGTATTATACCTTACTGGCATGCGATATAATTTTTTAAAAATGTGTTTTTCTCACTTACAGATGTAATTTTAAATTTGTTTTGAACTAGAGTCACTAAAAAATTTCATACATTGTTTATTAAATGCTTAAAATAACGTAGTTAACAATGTTTGTAATCGCATTTTTATGCATTTATTTGAAAAAACTGAAGAATACATATTGAACAAACGAAATTAATGCAAAAATTTTAATATTGGTGGAACAGGAATCATGCACACCGAATGGACTCCTTTTTAAGTAACTTTGTATATTGATGATTTTTCAACCAACTTAATACTCTTCCTTGTAATATAATAATATTTTACACATTGAAATGTATGTTAGAAAAAGTATTTATAAATAAAATAAACTATATATAAATATATATATTCACAAGCTATGTTTTTAAGGGACATAACCAAACATTTTCCTCATATTTCATTTAACTTACATAATATATTAAAAAACTTAGGGAAGTAATAATGAAAGCCCCTATTTAAAATACAATTATACATAACTGAATATAACAATGCAATACACAATATAAATCTGTAAAGTTGTATTTTAGTAGATTTCTACATCTACGAAATTTAAAATTTTAAATAAAATGTATATGCAAAAATATTTAAAAATAATATACAACTATTCTTAAATGCATATTATACATATGATCATAATTGGAATTTTCCCTATGAGCTAGTAACATTCTTTGACAATTTGAGAGCATTGACTAGATAGTATTATAGATTGAATAGATTATTATTTATTATATTATTGATTTATTTTTTTAAGGCATTATAGATTGAATAATAAAATGTTAATATTATTGTATTTAAATAAAACCATGCTTTTCCTGAAAATTTCTTTAATTAACTTATTTAGCATATCTTGATTTAATGAAACATTTAAAGCATTCTATTAATGAAGTTTGATGTGATAATTCTTCTAATACCAAAAAAAAAAAAAAAAAAAAAAAAAAAAAAAACGGAAAATTTTTTTATTTGCATGCTTATTTTCTTATTTTAAGTACACAATTCATGTAATAATTTAAAACTTTATATTTCCTTTAGAATCATTTAACACACATATTTTTCATAAAATGACTTGCTAAAAATTAAACATGTTTGTTATCTTACGTAAAATTTATTTGAATTTCTATACATTTTGGATTATATTTTACGGTTTGTTTCATTAATGCGCTTGATTTTGTGAAAATGGTGAAAATAAAGATTTAGTTCATTAAAAGTGTATTTTTATAAATATTAGCAACAAAAATGTGAATGTTTATCCTATTTATCGAACATTTTGCAATTTTTTATAATTTACAATTCTTAATATAAACTATACTAAGGAGGATAATATAGCTTATTTACTTTAGCTGACTAACATATTGATATTTGAAATATTAAAAAGTCATTTTAACGCATTTTATCGATAGCAAGTACTTTTTATTTTTAATTAATTTAGAAAAATGTATTATCTAATTAAAATTGCGTAAAGTGTATATTTACCAATCACTTTACCGAATTAAAATTTGGTGAAGTGTATTTTTATCAATCTAAACATTTATAAAATGTGGAATTCGTTAGAAAATTTTAATATTTATAAAATAAGGAGAGATTAAGAAGGAATAAAAAGGAATTTAAATATAATATTTAAAATAGCTTTTCTGCTTACCGAAAATGTTTTCTAACTTATAATATTATAAATAATTTAATGCTCTATAAAGCAAACATGTTTGAAAACAAATAAGTGAGGTTTTTGAAATATATTTGAATTTAATAACATGAATCTATGTTTAATTCACTATTAAAAAAACTGATAAAAGTGCATAGTTAAAATTGTGATATTTTAAAAAAGTTATTGAAAACTAATTTCATGGTAAATTTAAAATATATGTTATATTTTATTCACATTATTCACACTGAACACACATTTCGTATAAATTTATGGGAATTACATAAATATGAAAATGAGATTATCTCTTTTGTGTGAAAAACACAAAATTGAACTTTTAGAATGGAAACATGAAACAAATTTAAATAACTATATAGTTTACTTGCTCAATAGAATAATCATAAAAAGGAGAAAGTTTCAATTATGCATTAAAAAAAATACCAAGTGTTATAAAATAATGCTTATATAAAAAATAAAAACGGAGTAAAAAATATTTGCAAAATATTCTGAATTTTTCGAATAAAAGCCAGATTGTGAAATTGTTTTAAATCAGCACTATATTAATCGTAAAATATATTTTCCTTAATATTTCATATTACTATACCTAACCTCAGAGCAATTAGTTTTTATTTCATACTTCTTTAGGTCTAGGACACACTTAATCAATATTAAAAGAATCATAGCTGTGGAGAGTCAGTTTTTCAGAACTTTTCAGCAAATATTTTTAGTTGATAAAGGATGTGTGGATCATGAAAGCCAGAACAACAATCGAATATGTGTATCAAGAAATCGCTGTATCAAGGAAAGTAAGAACTTAAAGTGTGGTTTTGAAGTATTTGCTCAAAAGCAATGTTTCGTAAGCCTTGAATATAGAGTGCAGTCACTAAACTCAAGGTGTCAGAAATGCACCGTTTGCCACGTAAACAACGTTCTTTCCGAACAAAAGATGGGTATGTTACATATCCAACGGTTTTCTATGCATCTCACCAGGTACAAAGCCAGTATGAGGATATCAAGTTTAACCATGAACTCTATTTGGTCTAGAATGCAGCGCGCACTCTTAGTCAATCGAATTCTGTATGCAGAAACAGGATTCTTTTGAAAAACGATATTGTTGCACTCCTATGTTCAGTTTTGCCGTTGAGCACATCAGAGCCACCGTCTGTCTTTCTGCTGCTTTGTCAAGGAAAGCGGAATTCATGGTCACCTTATTGACTGTCCGAGCTATTATTCTACCCACTATGAGGCAGGAAAAATGTTAACGTGCAGTACGAACAGATACGACTCAAACAACCTCATTTCCTAATTAGCAGCCCGTGATGTAGTTGTACGGATTTTCAAGGCCAAACTCTCAATATGTGTGTTTATTCAGGCATTGGTCTTGGGAAAACGCTCAGATCCTGCTTTTCATTTAGTATGACTTTCATCATTTCAATGATTCATGGATCACCATGGTCTGAGAGGAGGACAGTTTTTTTGTCGTATACGATTTTAGCCCAGCTAATTTAAAAAACAAAAGAAGAGGGGTTTTGTGCTTTTGCTTCCAGCATACACATATGTCGGGATGGGTGATTAGAAGTTTTCAGAGTTTCCTCTCTTGAGATACTTGAATACAGTCCCCTATCTATGAAAAATCCAAGCGATAGTCAATTTATGTGAGTGATACTAAAATACCTTACAACGGCCTTCAACTGTTAAAATATCCACTACGAGGTGTCAAACTCATTGATAAATATATTCGAAGGATGATAGTTGTATTTTGACCAGTGCTAATACATTGACAGAGGCAATTGACGTTGACTATTGAAAATGTGAATTATCATGGAATGGTATTTCTGACTCACGATAGTCAACGATCCTATTGAACTCCGAAAGCTGCTTGTAATTGTTTCGTCTCTTCATTAGAGGCATTAAAACTCTGATACAACAAGGATAATTAAGTATTGATATAACGTTTATCGGAGAGTAATTTTTTTGAGCATTCATTTTTCTAAGAAAGTATCTGTTGATATATTTCAATACGGTTCCAAGCACTTAGAACACACCTTTAGTAAACTTTCTTTTTGCTTCATAATCATTATTAAAATATTTTCTATTTAATAGAAAAACTAATAGATAAGAAAACTTATATTTAGAAACTGAAGCTAGTTTTCTATGGGGTTTTGGTTGGGCCTTAGATTTATTTAAACATATCGCAAACCAGTTTCTTGACAATATATTACTTGCAATACAATTTATCATTAAAAAATGCATTATTTTATCAGATGAGTGTATAACATTTTACTAACATGAAATTTCTTTGCAACTTTCATCACATTTTTTAAATGCTACTAACATCATTTAATGTTTCGTTTTCACACAATTATAAAATTTTTAGCATTCGCATTAAATTTCATTATTTATTCCTCCATTCATAAAAGTCATTCCTTTGCTTATAATTGCAGAAGTAAGGAAGATGCTTCAAATAATTTTTTAATGAAATAAGAAATTAAGTACTCACACATTCTAAATCATCTTAATTTGAAATTTATTACCACTTGATTAAGTGCAAATATAATATTTAGAATTTTCAAATTATAATCTATTAACCTAGAAATAATTATAATAAACAATTATAATTAGGGCAAATTTTATAAATTCATATATTTTTTTTTTCCAATAGTCGGGGTATATCGGGATGTATTGTTCCCTTATACCCAAGGAACCGGCCAGAAACAGCGACCTCTTTGACGCCGAGGCGTAATCCCGGGTGCACCACAGGGGATGGACCACCATCGCACCCTCACACATGCCATAGGGACCCGTTTATAGGGTAGACACCATTCATACCTCATTCACACACAAGGAAAGGACAAAGGCAAGATAGAGAGAGAGAAAGTACATCCATGTCTGAACCGGGATTCAAACCCAGGACCTCCCTATCCATAGTCAGGCACGCTGACCACTAGGCTTAATTCATATCTTTATATTTATTAAAACATAAATCGCATCAAAAAGATATTATGTATTATGATAAGGTTGTTTATATTAGGTATCAACACATTTTAAATGGTTTAAAATAAACAGATTAACAGTATAAATATATATATAATAGAAATATTTTGATTATATTCAACGTTCAAACCGTCAATACTTTTAACATTTATGAACAATGTAAATATGATCTAAGTAAAATATATTAAATTTACTGTGTGTGTGCTCCTTACTGTGTACATAATTTCAACACACACAGTATTTATAACTTAGTCAAGCTTATTTCACACGAGATATTTAGATTTTTTCTTTCTTTTACATTCTTCAGTTTTTATAAGCCAATGGAAACATTTTTTTAACTTTGTAATGGATATATGTTAACGAGCTGAAAGCATTTAAAGAGGTGATGAGAATTGTGACAGCCAAGATATGAGATTGTGGTCATCTGGATACGGATTTTCAGATTTTATACAGTTTGATAAGATATCCAACTAAAAATGTTTACTTATGAATTAAATGCAAACCGGGTATGAGTCTGCATAATGGTAAGGTGTTTGTCAATATCCAATTGACACTGATATATTATTTGTATGTATGAATGTATGTATTATCTGTAATACATATAAATGTATCTCTTAAATAAAAACCCCAATTTCTCCGAAATTAAAACTACTCTGTTTCTGTACATGATAAATGATGAACTAAAAAATTATTAATACGGATTTGTTCCTTTTGTGAATGTTGCATTTATGAATTTCATTTTTAATAAATGTGCACTAAATAATGCTCTAATTAAATGTTTCTTATAATATAAAATTTCCTTATCAATATTTTAATATATATCTTTCATAACTGTCCTGAGTAAAATTATTAAGAAAATACAGCGAGAATGAATTAGAATTAATTAGAAGAAATGTAATACATTAACAACCAAGCTTCTTCTAAAATATGGCAAATTAGGAAATTGAAGAACTTTCTCAACTACTTCCTCTGATATATTTTCTGCTATACTCATTGTAAAAGATTCAATACTATTTTGTTTTTATCAATATAATATAATGCAGAAGGATACTACAGTATTTCATATGAATAAAACTTCTAAGGCTTCTAAGGAGCTCACAATTTTAATATACGTGTTTTGCAACATATTTTCATTCACAAATGTTAATGCGTGCTTAGAAAAAAATTATTTAACATCCTAACTGTATTTATGCATTGGAAATACATGTTACATAATACAGATAAATATGTCAAATCACTCTAAAACTTCCTAGTCTTTTATAATATTCTTGACATAAATATCTTAACTCATTATCAAAATGCTTCGAGCTCATTTATAATAATGGCAATCTCTTACTTAGGTGCAGTTATATCATCGCGTACTTCTGATTTCTCTTACACGTAAATAGCTCCCTTGTGTTATTATTTAACTTTAGTTTCAATTGTCTATTGTCATGCGAATGCAATCCAGAAAACAGCTTTCGGAATGTCAGTGGAGGTTGAGGAGTGAAAATAATTCCTTCCCTTCTCTCTCTCTTTTCTCTTGGAATATAAACCTAGAAAGTACTCCAAATAAATATCTTCAAGAGGAAATACATTTTTCCCACATTAACGATGCATTTGGGATTGCCACTCTTGGAAGCGAGCATTACCGAGAAAATAATTGTTGATAATTAGTATAATGCTCCAGGCGAGAGAAAGAATGCTTTGCAAGAATAAGTCAACCAAGTTATAATGGCTAATGTCTCGGCTCGAGAAAAAGGATCAAAAATGTAATGTTATATTAATTGTTCAGCAGCAATTCCATTAAAATTTCATGTTCTTAAAACCGAAGGCATACAGAGCGTGAAATTTGAATTAAATTAAGATGTCGTCCAAGCTGCACTCATAAAAGTATTGGGAATTTTAAAATGTGATTATAATCAAGATACTTTTTGTTGAGTAGTCTTTCGAAATATGCTATCATAAAATTGTGTTTTTTTATGGCAAGTAATAAGTATGCTACTGTTCATATAATAAATTATATTAGCAATTATGATAGTAATATGTAGCTCATGTTAACATTTATTTCTAATAATATAAAAATAATACACATGTCATTAATTTTAGTCCTTTTATTTTGATAGAGACTATTCACAGACTTCTTGTTCAAATAAAAGTTTAAAAATACGTATTTAAAAGCTTTTATTCAAAGAAAAAGCAAGTTAAAATCTTTTTATAAAAGGTTTTACTTCCAGTTTTTAAAAATATTAAATATATATTATCATAATGACATTTAATGTTTGACTCTTTGTTGCTCATAAATTCTCTAAGGAAGTACGTAAATACTGTACTTTTCTATGAAATAAAATGCTATAAGATAATGAAGCGCAGAAAAAGTGTTATGTTTACTTCAAAATCAGTTTCTTTATTAATTGATCGAACAGATTGCATTGTTTGAAATATTCGCATAACTTCTTAATTAAATTGTGGAACATTTTTATTTCAAAAAAATTTAAGCCTGTAGTTAAAATGTTCTTAATTTTAATTAATTTTAAGTAATGACCTGCATTAATACGCGTTTCATAGGCAGACATACATTATTATTCAAGTGTCTAGTTTTGAGTATGTATGAGCTATTTTTCAAATTGATTAGTATCTGTTCCATGCTAGTTCTTTTTATTTCATAACACAAAACTTCAATTGGTTAGTCATCTTATATTTACAATTGCTTTAACTGAGATTGCAGAAAAAACAAACAATTGATTAATATGTTGTACTAATTTTCCATATTTTGAAGAAAATTATTCACAGAGAATATATAAATACTCAATCAAATTCATTTGAAAAAAATTTTATTAACTTCAAAATGGGAAAGTAGATAATTAAGAAATGATGGTACAAAATTACTGAATATAAAAGAAGAAGAACTAAGCAAAATTAGAGTCATTTTGATGATACACAATGAAGCAATACAATCTTAAATTAAAATAAAACTAACAAAAAAACGCAGTTAAGAAAGTAAGCTATTTTAGTTGTTATTCATTCAGTAAAATTCTTTATGAACACACATGTCCATAAATTCAGGATAATGCCGAAACATTCGATTTAAAGTGCAGGATCGAAACAAACATGATTTATTCATAAAGACCGCGTATTAAACAAATGATCAAGAACAAAAGAGTTAGTGTATGCATGATAAAAAGCTTAATATAATTAAAGCTTCTGGATCACAAATATCACATATTGCCCGTTTAACAACTAATATGTACGTTACTGGTATGATGATTAATAAATCGTATGTCTCACATACAAGTAAATACACTAAGTACAACCCCGAGACATGTTGTGGATCACATTATCGATCTACACTTAGGGTAAAGAATTCCACTCAGCAAGCAATGCTCTCCAAATATCCAGAACAAATGTAAAGGGTTGACAGAGTGCAATTCATCGATATAGCATATTCCGCACATGCTTTATAAGATTCAAATCCGGTAAGAATCCTGGTTATTCCATACGGATGATATCCTCCAACTGAAGACAGTCGTTGACGATGCTCGGACTTTGAGGTCAGGCGTTGTTATGCGTAAACACAAATTCAGCGCCCAAAGCACTCTTAACAAACATACATGTAGTTCCGAAATGAAACTAATTACCATTTTTCTACCTGACCCACTCATAAGGTTAATTATCTCATACCTTTCGGAACGGCAGTTCGAAGCTTGTATAGGAATTACATACTCTACACAAAGAGAAATTTTAGCAGGTGTGCAACAATGGTCCAAACTTGGACCACACTCCTTACATACTTCTTATCGATGTGAACGACATTGTAACATCAACATATTTGTATCTACTTGCGAATAATACTTTCATACTTGCCAAAGGCAAGAAACCATCATTGATCACACAATCAATTAGCAACAATTTTAAACTACTTAGGTTCTGGATCTTTAAATGGAAAATATTAATTAATATTAACAAAAGCGTAGCTATTTTATTGACCAAAACAAAAATCCTTCCTACCAGCAAAATTCAAATAACACGGTTTGCCTTCAAGCTGTCGGCTGTTGATAGTTGACGCGAAAGCTCAGTTGCTGTGTTCCGCCTGTTACTTTGGCTATTATTTCCAAATATTGGTCCTCATAAGCCATTATCAATCGTGGTTTATCTGTACTGTAACGTCTGCTGACATTTCCAACTTATTGGAATTATTGCCACATCCTAAAAATAACAGTTTGGGAAATTCCAACTTCCTCTCGGCCTCATCAGATACTTTCTTGTAATTTGCATGCAATGTTTGACCATGTATATGGTATTTCTACATGCAGCATTCTTTTTTTTACCAATAAATTTCCATATAATTTTATATTATCCTTAATTTATAGACATGTGTATACTAAGATCAAATTTCAGTTTAAAGTAGAATTTTTCAATGCTTTTAATATTAATCATTTTAGAGAACATTGTATGATCTATAGGAAAGCAATTTTTCAATAGTGATAGCAAATTTTCGATATTAAATTCAACTAATTCTTATTCATACCGAAATTGCGCAAAATAATATTTTGAATAATTTTCCATAAAAACTAAATATATATATATATATATATTTGTATGTATGTATATGTATATAGATACATATATAATGTGTATACATAAATATATAAAATATATACGTACATATATATGTATATATTTACTCACTAACATATTTGTGATTTGTGTAATCATGAACTTAATTATTATAAGCATTGCATTTGAAGATAAGGAGGATATATAATAGTATCTATTTTCAAGACACGCAAATGAATTTAAGTGAGCGCAAATGTATTAAGAATTAAGTATTATTATCTTTTGGAGTTATCAAATTTCTCTTGCAGAAACTTACAAAAACTGCACTCAATTTTTAGATAACTTTAATATTGATAATTTTAGCGGCTGGCAAAAATGAAATCTGTTTCCTTTTACATTCAATTTAAATGAATTTTTGTTTCATCACTCGGTGTAGTTTAGTTGAAAAACGTGACTGATGATACAGTTTTCTACCAAAAATCAATTCATTTAATAGAATAAGTTTGTTGGAACTGAGTGTGTGTGTTTTACCAGTTTTCCAGTTCAATAACTGAATTATATTTGGGATATCAGTTGAGTAACTTTTCAAGTGTTTTTATAAAAATAAAAATCAGTTAACTGAATCAAAGAAAACTATACTTCTTTTTATTTTTAAATAAATTTGAATTCTATTCAGTTATATAATGCTTAAAGTCAAAATTTTATACTATGCATAAATTTATACATTTGAAATAATTACGTTTGTGCACACAAATGTCTTGAGATGTTATTAACAAGAAATTATATTTCAAAAACTTTATTACTATTACCATAAGTAATATAAATAGCATTTAAATATACTTCGAAATTTTCAGATGAAATTGCGACCAAATTCTTTAGCTAAACTGCCAACACCTCTCTATTTGTTATCGATAAAACTGCAAAAAACATGCTCAATCAAACAATTTTTAAATGAAAATAGAATAAGAAAGAGTATTTTTGACTTTTAAAAAAAAGTATCATCTGCATTGAGTTTAACGAAACAGTCTATCAAATGATGTATGTTTGAGTAATATTCAGAAAACAAAAATTATGGTAGATAAACACACAAAATTACACGAATATTTCATAAAATCGAAAATATAAGTCAGAAAGTAAATGTAATATATATGTAAGTATCTATTTATACCCCTATCTATCAATGTATGTATGTATGTATGTATGTATGTATATATATATATATATATATATATATATATATATATATATATATATATATATATATCAGCTACTTATAGCTAGTAAAATTAAAATATATATAGTATAAGTTAAAGTATATAAATTACATTCTTATTTTGTCAAAAAAAAACATAAATTTAAAACATTTAAAAGTTATTAGGAAGAGAACTTTTGCGTATAGTAAAGACATACCAAAATATATTTAACTAAATGATCACATAAATTATCAGAAATTTTGGAAGTTTTAGTAGTTATTCTATAACTTAAGAATACACAATTATTAAGTAAATAAGTTATGTTTTTTAAGATCTAACGTGGGCAATGATTAGATTAAAAATTAATAATGCATATTTTAATTTTTAATTAATCATTATATAGTAATTAATTAGGGAAATTTTTTCCTAATGAATATAAAGTCACCTTAAAAAGTAACTTTAAAATAAAATATGTAACAATGGATTTTAATCTTTACTTTTATCTGCCATATTTTGGAAAATTTTACCATGGAAGCAACGCACAGTAATCTCTGTTACAGGAACGATTTGTATTTCTATTAAAGATTACCAACACTTCAAAGAGATTCAAAGGAACGGAATTTTACAAAAGGAAGAATTTCTTTAGAAAAATTCCATGAAATAAATTTACTATTTTATTTTTAAAATCAAATCAGAATCACTGAAACGAGCTTAAAGTAATAAAGGACTTAAAAGCTATTAATTTCGTTCCACTGCATTAAAAGTTGAGTTGTTAGCGAAATGTTATCTCACCAGCGCATAAGTTTAAAGAAATCAATTTCATATTTTAATGTCCTTATATCAAGCTTTGTCAATAAATGCTATCCTTTATTCATAACACTACTACGTGATGAAGTGGAAGATATACGTATTACTATTTTTATAATTAAGAGGAAAACTGTAATTCCATTTCCTTTCTAAAATACTAAGTTTTAACAATAAAATAAAACTTTTAGAAAACACTTTTGAATGTGAATGCCCTCGAGAATTTTTAGATTTCTGAATTAAGAAACTATTTTTATATTTGAATTCCCAAATAAAGCAAGGAATTTATTATAATAACATCAACAAAATATTAATAATTTTAATAATGTGGAATAGATTGTAATAATGTTCTTTAGAACATGTATCCTTATTTCTTATTGGTTTTCTTTGTATTGAGATGAATTCGACCGAAAGTACTTTTTTGGATTGCGTTATTGGTAATTAATTGGATTATTATTTGGTTTACGTTATTGGTAGAAAAAATTATTTATGAAGTCGATTGACAAATGGATCTTAGAACTAATATTTATGCAACATAATAAAATTTTTAAAATGAGTCAAATTTTGTGGTGAAATTAAAATTTGTAATTTAAGTTCTATAACATTAATAAATTTAATGTCAAACGCATGAATGCCATGAGATTTGGGATCAAATAATTACTATTATTTACTCAAAAGATTATATAGAAATTTGAATTTGTTATTTTCTTTTTGGACCTGGATAAATATGATTAGAGAATCCAAATTTTATGTACTATTAGGATCTTTTTTATTCATTTAAAATAAAAATCACACTTTCAACAATTTACAAACATTCATGTAAATCGCGTTTAAAACGTGATGTCATATAAAGAGATCAGATACATAAGTGTAAATTGTGTGTTAAATTTAATGGAAAAATTACTTATAAAAAGTTGAAAACTCAGAATAAAAATTTTTATTGCTGTTTTGCAATATTCTATTAGTATCAAGAGATTATTTGAACGAAAAAATAAAACTTTAAGTAATGATTGTTATGAGAAATATGAAATAATAGAATCGTTAATATGAAATAATAGAATTGTTATATGACCGAACCCAAATGGTGAATATAAATGAGAGATTCTACTGTAAAACATTTCAGAAAATAAGGGTCTTTTTCAAAAAAATTGTTAGATTCAGTTTTATAAAATTTTTCACCGGGTTGTTATTCGTCATGGTTCAGTTTGGGGAGATCATGGTATTCACTTCACTAATACTCGTAGTAAAATCATGTAAGAAATTCATACTCTTCTTCATTCGAACTTCATTTAAAATATCCACAATACATTTTCATACGCGTCACATTGGAAAATTTTTATCATGCACATTTTGAATGAAGTTGGAGTTAAGAAGAAGCAGAATTTATTACAATTTGTCCTTTCAAGTCGTCAGACTTCAGTTCTATGATTATGATTTGTGAATTTACCTAAAATCAAACCACACGCACATTTCATAGATACGTAACCGCATTAAAATACTAAGTAATACGAAAGAGCTAACTCCAGATAAAAATTAATAATTATAACAAAGGATTTACAGCATTATTTACAATATTAACTTTCTGCGAAAAGTATTGATGGGTAAACTTAATCTATTTTACCTGTGTTGCAAAAGTACACAGTATTTGCCTACTTTTGAACTCTAATGGAAATCTCCCTCGACATTGTACATAATATGGTCTCATTCTGTTAATATTTAAGCAAACCTCTCTGAGGTTTGAATCACTTGTTTAAATTTTTTTCCATATTATATTCTTCTTTTCCATTATATATAAGAATTTAATTATTCCACTGAACAGAAGAAAATTCATTGTGGAGTCCATATTTTTCAAAATATTGACATTTCATAACATATTTTTGTAGATAGCTTTGTAAAATAAAATGAATATACCGTAGTAAGGTATATTGCTTTATTCTAATCAAAAAAATGAAATTATTCACAGTTTGCGTTTTACAAAATAATGTTATAATTTTGTTAATGAATAATTATATAATTAAGTTTCAAACACAATAAATATAATTTTGAAACTCTTCTTATTTGTTTATTTCTTTAACGAGGCAAAAAAGTAATTAATTCTTTACCTATTGTCCAATTACATTAAATCCTGTAAGCGATTTTATATAAATTTAACAATGACTCTACATATTTAGAATAATAAATACCACAAAAGTACAATTGATTTATTATTATTATATCGATATCAGATTTCATATGATTTTATATTTAAATAAAGGCAATAACATGAGATATTTAAGTAATTTTTTTCTTCTCATTCTTAAGTCAATATTTGCGCAAGGGAACCAGTTGAACTGGGGAGTTTAAGGTTATTACATAGGTTCTTAATGAATCGAAATATTCAATATGAGCGGGTAAAGTTCCCTTTTCAGAGATTTAGTTCCATATTTCTTAACAGCAGAATATCTGAATCTATTCATTAGATCATTTTAAGCATTACAGATTAATTTACCTTATTTACAAAGTGACTTCTTTCTAAAGCATGGCATTACCAATCCACAATTTAAAAGTTCTTTTACATTTAGTGACATAGTAAATTTATGAAATAAATGAAAATTTAAAATACATAGCAAACAAATGTCTGTTATAAACAATCCATAAAGAAACGGACTTTATTTTATTGTTTTGACCAATAACATAAATGTCAGTTAATACACCTAACTATCTCAACCTTAAGATATTATATTACTCATTTTTCTTCTGGAGTTTTTCCAGAATTCCTTAACATGACCCTCATAAAAATTCAACTTCAAATGAGTAGTTAATTTCATTAAGGGAGCTGCATTTTATAACAATACTTTTGGACCACATTATTTAGAGCTCGAGCTTAGAAAGCGAATGTGTTTGGCTTTGTGATTTCATTGGATTGGCCCTGGATCAACTAAATTTTAAATTTATTTCCCTTTTTTGATTTTCTCTAAAATGCCGTGAAGAATATTATTTGATATAAGAAAAAATTCTAAAGTCATGTTAAAATCAAGAATTAAAATCATGGTAGTTTTGAAAATATTCCCTAATACGTATTGTTTAAGTATTATGCGCATGCGTTATTGATAACGATAGTATAGTTCTACGTAATGATGATGATAATGCAGTCGTGTGTGCACGTAAGAACTCACATTTCATTATAGTGCAAAATTCAGACAACTTCATTCTCAACAAATTAAAAATTTTAATATTTTTAGAGCTGAGATTGTGTGTGTGTGTGTGTATGACTTCTATAAGCAATCGGGATGTGTAACTTTTCTTCGAAAAAATCATAAAATGCAAATCTAATAACCAACAAAATATATGTACATTTTTATATTCACACGCAATTAGGTAATGATCATAATATCTTTTTTAAACTCAATTAAATCTTTTTATAAATAAATATATCTTTTTTAAACTTAATTAAATCTACACAAAAAATGAAATGTAAAATATATGATTTGTTCTTTATAATGAATCTATAAATGTATACTAAATATTTTAACACTTTCGAAATTTTTCTTTCAAATATCTGTCACAAAATTATAAGGCACGTAGTTAAAACTAATTTTTTTATAAAAATAAAAATATATTGATTCACCATTATCAAGTGTCTTCAAATATTCGATTTTTTATTGAATTATTTAAGATTTCCTGGATAGAATTCGGAATATTGTTCATATTTATGCCTGGTAGTTCCTTTCAATTTGTATACGGACATATATTGGCGGTTATTTGCAGACATGATCAGTCACATGTCCCTATAAGTTTACTATAAATGTCAGATCTTAACTGCATATTTGACAGTACAAAACCTCTCGATTTTTTTCCGTGATCAATCTTAAATTGATTTCAAGATATAGTAATGAGCATTGTCTGGCTGAAGTTCCCAGTTTATCCTTCCTAAATATTTTTCAAAAAGTAGAAATTACTGATAAACCATTGGTAATAACAGCCCTAGTCAATTTCTTTTCAGAACTGATGGCATCAATTGCCACAAAAGCCTTACACACCATCTCAGAGTAATCACTCTACAGAAGAAATTCTCAAATTACGTTCGTAAATGATATTAGAATTAAATATTGTTTGGTCATTCAAAATGGAAATTTCATCGGAGAAGTGATATTGTTTCAAATAACTTCTAAGTCATGACCTCTTTTGCACATTTCCGTCTCTTTTCTTTATGATTTTTTGCAGTCATGATTTCCTTTTAACCCTCTAATTGCGTATATTTTTTTATTGAAATAGGTTCAAAAATTGTCTGTTTTTTATAACATATTTCAAATCTACATGTATTTTAGAGTTAAAATATGTATAGAAAATTTGTAAAAGAGTTTATTTTCAATGTAGAATTAGATCCTAGAGAAAGATTTGCTATTGAAATTGAAATATTAAAGATTGAAGAATAATGATGTAAAAGCAAAATTTTGAAGATTAATCTTGGGTAAATTATGAATATTTTTATAAAATACAAAGGTAAAACCTTTATGTAATAGTGAAAATATGCAAAATAGTTAAAACTCATTCACTATAAATGAAGTTTTGTATGATAAAATTCGAAATGAGGCTCAAAAAAAAAAAAAGTCCTATCTAGCAATCTTTTCACCAAATCCGCAGAAAAATTCTCATCAGTTTCCTTATAACTATCTTCGAAACACTTGAAATCAAAAAATGAGAGTTACTATCAGTTAAAGATATATCGTCAGGAATATATGTTACATCACTGACGAAACGCGTTTCCTACCAGACATATTTGAAGTTTGAAAGTGGGTGAAAATGATAAAAAAAACTCTCGCATATTTCACAGATTTGTTGATGACTAACGCCATCTGTTAGCCTATATCTAAATAAATAATTAAGCATCACAGAAAAGTCAAAATGAAACTATGAACTTACATGAATCTTACGTATTTCATGTTTCTATTTTCTGGATCCTTTCAAAAAACCAACTTTTTTGAGCTTCCAAGTCAATAATTGCCATTTATGCGGCATTGAATATTTTATAACAAAAACAAGCAAATCAAATTCTATTTTTGTTAATTATACCATTTAAATTTTCTTATGATGCAAAGTGCAATCAACAAATAATTGAAAGAAATGGGAAAATGATTTTAAAAGCTCAAGCGATTTCAAATAGAAGCATAAAGTGGTTTTATATTTATTTTAAAATAGAGGTTTTTAAAAAACAGATTTTGATGCGTGAAACTATAATTAAGTACTTTTTTCTTTAGGGATTTGTTTGAGGAAATACCATTTACTTAAATCAGTTTAATTTTTTTTAATTATTCATTTTGTGCTCTTTACTATTAAAAGAAGCAATATTTTTGTTGTCCTATTATTGTGACACAAACAGCTTATACGATTATATACATCAGAACTAATTATATATTCTGAAAAAGAACTTAAGCTCGAAACAGTTAAACTAAAAATGGATTCAAACATGATACAGTTTAAATTTCAAATATGTATGCATAAATATTTAACACATTTTGCTAATATATATGACAACACAAACGTTTTGAAATTTTTTCTGTCCTGATTTGATAAAATAATTTAAATTTCAATGATGTACAATTTAATACCTTTAAATGAATTATGTTCAATGTATTTTTAGTTTTCATATTTCTAAAATAGGTTGCTTAATTGTTTAATATTCCATTAACAAAGTAATTTAGCGGATTAATCATATTGCATCAAATTTTCTAATAACAGTCTAATTCTTTTTATCTTTCATATTGATCAGTATCATAAGTTTTTGCTCTATATGCTCTAAGTCGCACTTCCAAATACGTATTTTAGAAATGACGATAATTTAAAATGGGTTAGCTTCTTTAGATGAAAGCAAAATCATTTAAAATACCTCCAGCAATTTATTTTATTATTCGTAATTTCTCATGTATTATCTTTTCACAAAAATAAGTTTAATCTTCCTCTGCAGTAAATGGTTAAGTAACGAACAATAAAATCAGTCCATAAAGTGTTTTACCTCAAGCCGAAATTTCAGTGTGATTTTCATCAATAAACTGCAAAACAAACTTGTTCTCCCTTTTACTGTTAACAGACTAGACATTAAATAGGCTTCAACGGCACTTCAACTGATTTTTCCTTTTATATTCAAGAGAGTGAGTTTTCTTTCGTTTTCTAGTGGTCTTTATTTAATCTAAATACCCTCATATAAGAAGTGGTTTTATGAGGGGATATAGATTAAATGTTTTGATAAGTAAGAATTTGAAAAGATAAGTGGAAAAATTAATTGACAGCCAAAATTATACAAATAAATTTTATTAAAAACAAAGCTTCAATTATTTTACATTTTTAACAAAAATTTATCATTTTAAAACAAAAAAAAATTTAAAAATTAAAAATATTACTTCATAAATATTTTAATATGTTACTTAGTACCTTTTTTTCTCTTTAATAAGATACTGCAATTTAAAAACATTTCATAATATACAATATAAGCATGTTTTTAGTTTATATTGAACATTATGAAAAAATCACTGAAGATAAAATTAATCATGGAATATTTTAATAGGTTGAATTAAAATGTAAATTCAAAAAGTGCGTTTAAGTATCATGGAATTTTTTCACCAAAAATTCATTACTACGAAATAATTGAACTAAAATTTAAACCAAAACAATGTTTTAAAAAGTTCTATCAAAAATAGTTGAATAAGTTAAATCAAGAAATTTTCTAAAACAGTGAAGGAATTGGGTAAATTTGCTACTGAATTGGATGTAAGTTTAGTATCTTTACAAAAGTGAATTTCAAAAATAATCGTAGTAAAATTTCATACATCAACATCTTAAGAGAAATTTATATATATATATATATATATATATATATATATATATATATATATATATATATATATATATATATGTATGTATGTATGTATGTATGTATGTGTGTGTATTTTCATTAATATAAATATCTTCATATAAAATTCCCAGCGTAAAAATAAGAGAAACTGTGATATACAAGACTGCATTTTGTGCACAATTCAAATATAGTGTTAATAGTTATTGATAAAAGCAGTAAGTGATAGTTAGGTTTTTGGATGGCAACAATGCACTTAATTTCCTAAAAATATTTTTTTGTCAACTGAGGTGTTATATTGAACAGAATAAACGAAAGAAATGTAAAACCTGATAAAAAGTGAAAAAAAAACAAACCTGTAAAAATGATTGCCAAAAAAAATGTCAGCAAAATTTAATTACTAATAGTAAATTAATATTTTTCAGGGTTAAAATTACATACCATGCAATGCATTCATTACATTCAACAGTTCATAAGCCGTAATAATTATTTTAGTAAATTCATCTTGAAATAAGTATGTCTTATCCTATAATCTTGAGAGCCTAAACAAAGAAAGGAAATGGTAGCATTTTCTATCCCAACTTCCAAAATCAGAACAATCCTTTGACAGTATTCTTGCAACATAATTTATAGAGGAAATATTTCCCGAACATTAATCAGCATCAGAATCTGCATCAAATCCCGGGCTCTTGAAATACTATTTGCTAATCTTTACGCTACTAACAAATTAAGCATCTATCATGCAGTTTATAAGCCAAGTTTCCCAACGCGTCGCCTAAGTAAGCTCCCCTTATTTTAATTAAATATTTGGTCAGTGAAGTAGCAATGCTTGACAGGCGAATGATGTGGACCCGTCTATAATAATTATTGTTACATTTTCCAGAATGTATTTGCTTCGCTAATTAGCGAATTAGGCTGAAGGATCTTTATTGATCCTTATCGATGGGCAGTCGGAAGCCGCTTGACGGAGAAGAGAGTTGAAACTAAACTTATTCTTCATTCGGGGAGGAAAAGGAGATTCGTGAGTTTCTATGGAAGAATGGATGGCTAAATTTACTCATAATGTGTGTTTATTTGTTTATGTGGAGTTGTTACCACAAAATGATTTTTTACAGATATTTATATACAACTATTATCAAACATTTTTATTATTCATAAATATTTTTAGGTATTCAAATATTATAAGATAAATAAAATGGAAACCTTACAACTCGCCAGCAAATGTTGCATCTTTCAAGTATTGACTTCCACTAACTCTATGAGGTAACTCAGTATTTTTCTTTATAAAGGCAAACTTTAGAATGTATGATTAAACAACTTAGGAAATATGACATGGAATTATTAAAAACTGTTGCTCTAGATCTCAGAGTTTCTTATTACATTTATTTTTAACAATGCTTTTCAAAAGCCCATACTCTTCGGAAAAATTTATTTAATCGAAAATATTTCGTAAACTTAATATAAGAAAATTATAAATAGTAATTATTTTTAAAACGTAAATGATGATTTTAATAAGGCAAATTGTAAAAAAAGTTATAACCTAAGAAGAAGATTGTGCAAAGCCTCTCGAAGTGATTAGGAAATCGTTGCTCTTGTAGCTAGAAAATAACATGATTGTTTCTAATGCCATGAAAAAGATCATTCTGAAAATCGTTATTTAACTTATACATCGTCCGCACTGCACTTTTTTAAATCAATTTAAATTTATATTTGATTTAACTTAAACACCACACTGAACACAGCTTTCGCACTGCCTTACACTCGAAAATGATTTAAGAAATATTGGTTTTGTTCAAAAGCTTATTTATTGTTCGTTATTACAAAGTACATGATATTTTAAATTTTTTATGGTTTATTTCGTTTATTAAGCATTTACAGACCAAAATGACATTAATTAAAATTATGATATTTCAAATGCGGAATACGAAACCAAAGAATGTTGTTGAAAAATCTATTTCTTCTCAAACTAATTATTTTGATGCTTATTTAATACTTTTGTTAATATTTCTGCCTTATTATGTTTTTAAAATTTTGCCTCGCTTGTATTTACTTTGATTGGTTTCATATATTTCAATAAACACTGACAACAAGAGGGCGCTATATCAGTTGAAATGTATTTAAATCAGTTCGCCATACTGATTTTAGATAAATAACTATGATGAACTGATTTAAATCACAAGTTGCCACCATGAGAAAGTTCTGCCGAAACTTAAATGCTCTTAAAAGTGCAGTGCAAACAAGGGCTTATTTATGTTAACTGCTCCTGAAACAGTTAATATTTTTAATGTGAATTAAAATCTTGAAAATAAATATCGAATTAAATCTCAAATCTTCAACAACAGAAACTATGACACTCTTGTGGATTTGTTTTGACATACCTCAGTCCAGTGACATAGTTTGACAGTGAAAATAAATATGCTGTTGGAAATTTATGTCAGAGAAAGACATAAACCTAATAATGGGAAATAGCATAATAAAATATACGTAATAAGATGCAAAGAAAAATACATTACAAATTGAAAATTCAGTTCATTGGGATTCATGAGACAGTATACTACAACATTTAAACAATTATGCCTAGTTAAACACTCTTATGTAAAAAAATATTAAAATTGTAATATTTTTATTTCAGTTCATACATCAATAAAATTGCAATATAATACTTAATGAGAATCGCGCTTTACTGAGTTTTAATTTTATTAAAAAATTATTAACTTAAACTTTAGCCATGTATAATTGCAATACATATAACATGTCTCTCTCTCCCATATATATATATATATATATATATATATATATATATATATATATATATATATCTTTTTCTTTTTCCTTTTTTGGTAGGCAATACGAGGCAGAAACTCTTGATGAGTTACAACGTCTGAGTTGCCTTTATAGCACAGAATTGCACATCATTTTAACGAATTTCGAATATACTGATCTATTCAGTGGATCAGGATATTCTAAATTCGTTAAAAATGCTCGTATAAAACGGCTTTTGTCCAAAAATATTTAGAATTCTACAACCCCAGAGAGGGAATGATAGATTTTCAAAAAAAGTTAATTGAAAAATGCTCTTTGCAGTATTGCTAATTCTTGGAATTCCTTGAACAAGAATACTCTGATCAAGTCTTGGCATAATTTCTGGTCTCTTTCAATTTTTCTTGAAGAAGAAGAAAACGATGAATTTTGTAATTTTCGCGTGTCACAAGAAAAAGAAATGATACAAGAATTGTTAAAATATGCCAAAAGCATTTGAAGTGAGAAAATAATGGATGAAAATACTATACAAGATTCCTTAAATGTCCGACTGTACTTTAGTTAACTGATAAGGAGATCGTCAGTGAAGTGTTCAAAAGGAAAGACACCGATTCTTCAAGTTCTGAGGATACCGATATAGAGGAAATAGCAAATAATGAAAACATTTCTATTGACCGTTGTCTAGAACTAAAGAAAGAACTTATGCGTGGAATGGAACAAAAATTATTTTTTAAGAAACACGATATTATGTCTGTATATAAAATACAAGAAACTTAATTGTCAAAAAAAGCATTAAAAAAAAAACAATTAGCGATATGTTTGCATCAATAAGCAAGAAATAATCTTATTTTGCAAATTTTTAGGTTATTTTATTATAGATATGTGGATGTGTGTGTGCATTTTTCTTTAAAAATATTAACGATATAGTTATTATTTTTTCTCCCACAAATTATTTCATGGATGGAAAAAAGGTGTCGCGATTTTTCACATGCTTGGTCCCGAGGTTACCGCGGTCTAATGAGCCCTCGTGTGCAAAAAATGACCGTTGAGCAACAAACCAAGCCCGAGGTTGCCGGATAATAGATCCTATACTATATACATATATAGTTGTTTTCATGCAGGAAACACATAGATTTTTATGCTTTTATGCTATGATTCTTATTCTGTGTAAAGTTAATTAACAATACCTCTCTTATCTTTTATTATTTGAGTATTTTATTATAAATTTAAATAAACGTTGTAGCAAAAGAAAGCTTTTCAATTCACGTGTTTTTGATAGTGAATTCTTCACACCAAAATTATTTAAGGGCAAAATCTAAAAAAGTTACATTTCAAGATTAAATAAGGAAGATTTTTATCAAATTAAAAATGTATAAGTTCTGCTTAATTAAAGAATATAGCTATATTTTGTTGATAGATGATTTATATGTTTTATAGGGATAGACCAGAAGGATAAATTTACATAAAAGCTTACTATAGCTTAAAAAAAACGAGAGAAATGTATCAAGATTTTTTTATCGAAAATTTTTGTTATTTTTTACTGAGTGTACTTTTTGTAATGCTGATATTTTTTAGTTTTAAGTAAGAAATGCATAAAAGAATTTTTTGCATTGATCAAAACTATATCATTTACTTTTGTATATTTTCTCCGAACTAAAATTATATTTATCCAAGTATAAAATGTACATTGCTTATCAGGGCTAAGAATCAATAAAACCGCCTGTAAGGAACTTCATTTAATGTCATTTTTCACTAAAATTTATTTAAATAATACCCGTAAGTATTAATCATAAAACCATTATGAATGAAATTTACGTGGTACATATTATCAGCAAAATTTCGATAAATTTAGTTATTTGTGCATGAGTTTTTCAAAATTTACAAATGCTTTATTAATTAAAGAGCCTTTCATTAAAGATAAAGTAAGAGCATTTTAATTTGTAATAATTCTGTTTTATAATGATTTGAATAATAATTCATATTGTTTACGCTTTTGTAATTCGATCACTCCTAACTACTTAAAAATATAATCATAATCTTTTAAAATCTAATAATGTTTTTTTAACTACATTTAATCTCAATCTTAAAGTAATTTTGCTATTTTTTGGCAATCATACGAATATAATTTGATATTGTTTATAAAAAATTTATGAACTCTTGAAGTTTCAATTCCTGCTTTATGAATTACTATTAGTTAAGCAGTTTCCTCATCAATCAGCGTATTCAAGGACTGATGTTGGGACCATTCTTCTCGAAGGAGTTCCCATTTGTTCTCCTGTTTTCTGTTGAACCCCAAAAACAGGTTTATATTGACACAACTGTGCACTCTTTTCTATTAGGTTGAATTTTGGGGACTATTCCAGATTTATTACCTTGTGATACGTGATTATGCACCAATCCTTCTGCAATCCCAATCCGCAATATATTTTAATGCCTTAAAATCGAACTTCTGATGTTAGTTTTTCGTTACACAACATCAAAATAAAATTTTTGTGCTTCGTATCAAAAATTTATTTTCTTCAATGTTATTTCATTAAATATGTAACTTTTCATGAATATGTGGGAAGCTAGGTGTATTAAGAAGCATATTCACACAAACGGTATTTATATTATACAGTTTCTCCCATTAAACTCTTAAAAATATTTAGTATTGGGTATAGGACAGTTATCTAGAGTCATTTGTAAATATGTATCATGTACAAATATATAAATGTGAAAAAAATTGTGTTAGCGGAATCGTTTTCTTAAATTAATTTTGTACGATTTATAAATCATAAGAAAAAATACATGTGATTCATAAAAATTAAGCATTTTAATTTGATTAATCAATTCAGTTGTAAAGTACTGTTAAAATCTCTGGACTGTTTTACTTTGAGAAAATATTATAACTAAGAAAATATTTTATAATTTAGTAATTTCATAAAAGGAAATTTGAAAGAGCTTTCAAATTTTATTTTTATGTCTATATACACTTGTTTACTCTAATGCCAACAAAGAAGCATTGGATGAAATTTGAAATCTTTCATGTGATTTTTTTTCAATACATGGAAATGAAAAGGCAGATTAAATTATTTTACTTTCTGTGAAATATGCACATAATATATGTTGTACAAAAAGTTCTTATATTGTGGGAAAACATTTTCATGAAAACAATCTCAATATCACTAAATATAAACAAGGATTCTGCCACTGCTGTGACGGGTAAAATTAATTTTAAAATGTAAGAAACTAAAGAATTTGAATCGAAAATTTTGAATTATAGCAAAAACTGCTAAATTTTAATTTAATGGTAACATTTTCGAATTTAAATATCGCTTAATTTTTAGAACCATCATATGTTTAGACAAAATAAATTTTCAAAAGATATGAATAGAATGCAATTTGATAGTTATAATTTAATAAATAGTTGGAGTAATTAAATAAATAGTTAGAATAAATTATAGTTAGAAGCTATTGCAATTTTTACCATACTTGTTTTGCATTACTTACAGTATATAAAATCTAAACTACAGCTCCTTTTATAAGAAAAAATTAAGATACTAATATCTTTCAAATTCTCCAAAATTTATTTTAATATGATAAATTTGACTTTATATATTTCTTATACAAATTTTCCAAAATATTCCTTCAAATTTGAATGATATACAATTATTTTTATATTCTGAAGTCACAGAAAATATTTCTCTTTAAATACAGAAAAATGAAATTTAAATATTCATTTTTATATCATATTTTAAAATACTTGAATAATTAATTAACTTGCATTTTCTATTGTTTAATTCAGTTTAGTCCTATCTTATTATATTTTACTAACTAGCTAGCGATTATTCTAGTTCCAGTGCTTAGCCAAGATTTTATGTTTATCATTTTTTAAATTTTACTGTAATTCGATTTAATGAATAAAAGCATTCGTTGCATTGTAAAACATTCTTAATAAAAAACCAACATTATACCATCTGTTTAAAATTTGAAAGACTGGTTATTAGTAATTTTATTAACATTTCTTATATTACGTAATTTTCGAATGTTACGTCGAGATATCACTGAAGCTATTTTTTGAAAATATCCAGTGTAATTAAAAAATAGTTGAACTTTGCTGAATATTCAATTTTGAGCAGAGATTCTAAGAAATATTTTAATGTAATGTACTTGAGGTCGACATGTGAAGAAGTTCAAACAAGAATCTAAATGGAAAATCTACTTCACAGAGTGTACTAACGAATACAAACATCAGAATTTCTCACAAAACTTGCTTGGTAAAAATATAGACGTATACAACAAAACATTCGTGTTTCGTTACATTTTAATGATAGACAACCTTTTACCACCGAAGTTTATTCCATAGAAACTTTTGAAATTAGGATAATTTAATTCATGATTTAAAGAATTTGTATAAGTTCAACTTAACTATTACAATTTATATGAATATTTTAAAAGTTTCTTTCGGCCAGAGTTTAACAATGTGCTGAATATCTCACCCTCATTATAAATCATCATATATATATATTCTCATTATTCAAAGGAAAATCATTAGGGGAAATATGATTATGAGAATATTTTTCAAACTAGAAATAAATGTAGTTTTCTATATACTCAGTAATTTAATTTCTAGTTATTAAAAATGAATAAAAATTACAAAATTTTACTATTATTTCAACTGGATAATCGTTGCATATTATGAAATACAGTTGGCAGATAGAAAATTATATTAATAAATCTCATTTCATTCCATCAAATCTTAACTATTCTTAAAAACTAATTACTTTTTAAGAAATATTTAGGAATATAGCTCTTTCTATTAAGTACTCACAAAATTAAAAATAAAGTTTTTCCTATAAAATTCAAAGTATGTTTCATAATTTTAAATATTCAAAAATGCTTAATTGGATGCTATTTAGAATCTAAGAGTAAAGTTCGATTAATAAAGATTTTTATTTCTTTAAAGCAGATTAATATTTGATGAATGTGCTTTCTAAAAACAATGTACCACATAAGAATTAAATAAAAAGAAAAAACTTTCAACTAAATTTTTGATTTGAAGAAACTGGTAATATAAAATGAAAATTTAATGCAAAATGAAAATAAATTTTAGTAAATAAATATTCTCATTTATTATTTACAATGGTTTTACTATTAGCATTTTACTACCATAACAAACAATAATTGTTTTCCAATTGTATCTTTTAATTTAAATTTATATTTAATACATCAATGTATTAAAAAATAAAATTAACTGAAAAGTATATATTATTTAAGAGATATAATATATGTATACATTTATTACTATACAAATGGAAAAATAAGTAATAGAAAACAATATGGAAAATGAAAAAATGTAGCAACACTGATAGTTTTAGAAGGACACAATATCTGTTGAATCAAAAATGATGCTAATGACACCAGACATGTTTCCAAAACCATGGCAGCCCAATACCAGAAAATAAATATATGAAAAGTAATTAACATATTTAGATGCGAGAGAAATATTTATTCATTTTAAGGACCAGGTACCTTTCATCTACTGGAAAGAGAAAACGTAGACATAGATGAATCCAAAATTCTCGATGTAATTTTATTCAAGAAAAATAATTATTTGCAGTTTCTTAACATAAGGGTAAAGTATACAATTTAAATAGAATTTAGGTATAAATGTTATTAAACCTTAAATCATTGTTGCTTGCATTCATATGCTTCATTAAATTTAGTAGTTTATGAAAGCAAATAGAACAAAATGAAGTACCTTAATATATTAAATAAGCAACTTGTGCTTTCTATTTCATATCCAAGTCATTTCTTGGAGGTTGGTTTGGTTTGCTTATCTCAGTGCTATGTTTTTGTCTTACGGGGTTAACCCTTTTATCTTACTAAGTTATCTTATCTATGGTTTTTCCTTACTATGACAATTATTACGAGGAAGAAAGTTTCCTTGAGAATTTAAGGAATGAATTTATAATGTAATTAACATAGATGTTAAAAAAGGAATGGCATGGTGATTTGTTACTTGAGAAAAGTAAAAACATATTTTCTCTATCAGAAAATGAAATTCTTTTATTTTTGTGAAATGTAAGCAACCAATCGTTATTTCGTTTCAAAGTCTTTATGTTTTATTTCATGTACTCAATTCGGGTTTCTTCTGCGTATTTTCGAATTGTCAGTTTACAAGCAAAATCAAGAAGACAACTAGTCAAAAAATTCAATAAATACAATAATTTCAATGTATTCAAATTTGAAGAGAATTTTGTGTGCTTCTGCTTAATGCCAAATTAGTATTAATTTAAAATACTTATTAATAGGTTAAAATATTAATTTACAATTTTTGAAGAAGTAAAAAATTGTAAGTATTTAGCAAAATATATACGTTATGAATTAATCTTATTTGTTGTTATTTTGATGTATGTTAAATCAAATATTTAAAGATAATCCACTGAATAAATTACTTTTCCAATGCAGTAAATTTCAGATATGTTGATAAAAATGTCATTCAATTTTATTTATATAGTTATTTATAATAATTAAGTATAGAAATTTATATTATTTTAAAGTTAATGTGTAAAAATATTATGAATATTTCAAAGATATAAACTGTTGATTTAAAACAGAAGTATACATATTATACAATATTTGGCTGCATTACGGTAATTTTAATAAGCAGTAGTATCGAGAGGATTTAATATGGTAGTGTACTTATATTCGTAATATCATCAAATTTATGTCCATATTCATTTTCGGCAATTTTTCTGTTCCATTATTGTGTGCAGAAGCTACTTTTTAAATCAATTTTAAAAAGGAAAGCACACATTAGGTAACTAATGAAATTTTAAATAAGTCTCTAACATATGAAATTGCCCCCAAAGGCCATATTGTGAGTAAGTAAGTATTAAAAAAAATTCGCAATTATCGTAAAAATTAATCTAATTTATGAAAAATGTTGATATACAAAAACATTTTTTTTTCACTTTTTGTTTTCAATGGAAATTTTCACAATTCTGAAAATTGTTCTCACATCATAAGAAATCTATAATCACACTATAATTAAACAGATATAAAGACCTTAAAAGTGTATCCATAAGGCAGGCAAAAGGCAGCTTACATCCCATAAATATCTATCAGTGATATATAAATTTAAGCTATTTTAATTAACTCTTTCACTCGATGGTAGACAATTTCCTTTTCATCAATATATTCTGATTTGTTCCAACCAATCCGGATGAGTAAAAATTAGTGATTCCCGTTATTTGGAATATCACACGTGAAATGTGTCCAAATGAAAAAGCAAAGGCTCAAACTATAAGAAGTTGTTAAGAATTACTTTTGTTTCGATTAAGCCTTCCTTCAGCTGTAATTCATTTAGAAATACTGCTTAATGCCTAATATTAGGATTTTTCACAAAAAGTTATCCATTTTCATGCGTTGAAAGATAGAATCGCAAAAAATTTCCAGTCACCTTTCCATACTTATAAACAAAAGGAATGTGACTCTCTTCTCATGAACTTATATATCATGATTCTTCTGTAAATGATAATGATTGTATAAGATCTCTCTCACTAGATAAAATTACAATTTGTAACTAGATTTAAATATTTTATGAAGCTTCAGAAAAAAAAAGTATTTGTATATAAGTGTAGTATATTCATACACAACTATTTACATTCTCACGATAATATTAGTACTCTTATCAAATTTAAATTCTAGATTACGTTTACATAAAAAAAGAATATCACTAGCAATAATAATAATTTATACTTACATTAGATAAATAATTATACTTGCAGAAATATTTTATTTCTCAAATAAAGCTGAAAAAACATAATGATAGTCAAAGCATTTTAATTTTCATTTTAACTTTAAGAATTTTCTTTTTTATCGACTATTTTGTTCCAGCACCAAACACATCCAATATGTATAACAACAATTATACCAGCATTATTCCTTATATATATATATATATATATATATATATATATATATATATATATATATATATATATATATATATATATATATATATATATATATATATGAAACATTAAGCATAAAATATGGATCTGAGAGTAATTAACTGTATATTTTATTTATTAATGTTTAAATCTGAGTAATAAGTAAATACTTTTGGGTGTGTCACATTTTAGTTTTGTGTATTAATTGTTGAAACACCAGAAATCGAAAGTCTTTTTAATATTTACATTTCGTTTTATATGCCTTTAAATTTACGTAACTTCACTTTCTCACATTTAAATTTAAACTTTTATAACGTTAAAGATAAGGTAGATTATATCTTGAATTTCGGTCATATGATGTAAAATTTAACTTATTCTATGAATTTATTATGATGAATTTATTAATGTTTAATTTATTCTATGAATTTATTATTTTAGCTTTTCCTATTTGCCTCGAGAAACATTTTTATTTGCTTCCTGTGATATATTAGTTAATATCTTTTCTTCTTGCTACAATTATTTTTAAGTAATATACTTGCTTCAATCCCCTGAAAGTAATTAAAGCAGCGTATAAAACTGAAAGGACAGATATTGTTTCGCTTATCATTCGTGTCTTATATACTTCATTGCTACTTTTAAATTATGAATTATTAAGAAAAAGAAAATTACCCTTTAATTAATACTGCTTTCTCAATAGCAGAGATATTTAAAAATTATTTGTAATGATATAGTAATATTTATTATTATTTCTAGAAAAATATCCAAGAAGTTCCAAATGCCAGAATCTGAAGATAATTAAGCATTAACTGTTATAATTTTTAACCGACTTTATAATCCGTGGTACTGACTATTTATAGAAGTGTAATTACTCGAAATGGAGGCTTCTGAAAGGCACAGCTCTAAAATGCTCTTTGCACTCATTATATATCTTGAGTTTCTTAAGAGAAATAAGCTAGTGAATAACGTTACGCAAAGTGTTCCTTAAATTAAAATTAATTTTTTCTTGTTATCGGATATTATCAGTATCATTGGTGAATCAGTATCTTTGAATATTATCTGTATCTTTGATGTTCTCTTTAAAACTTGAATGCTTTAAAATTTGTTTTTATCCCAGCCACAACAATTTATCTTGACTGATATAGGATATGGAGTTTTAAAATATCTTGTTGGCGGAAGTATAGCTATAAAAAATTCAAAAGTTTATACTACTTTTTGAATACGATGTTGGTTCAATTTTCAATTGACTATCTATTATTTTGCAATTAATGCATAAAGTATTACATACATACCTCACAAACTATAAAAAATGTATAGAATCTTAAGTAAATATTAAATTTCAAAAGCATTATTAAAATAAATTATTTTTTTCAAAATAACAAATAAAGTATTAAATTGCATAACATAGGCTAATGAGTTTATGGAAATATATAAAATTTAACGCAATTTTAACAAGAAATAAGTAACAGACTTTATCCATTAATATCGCACATGGGTCGGACAAAATTCGGATGATGTTATTTGTTGAGGAAATATTGCTTGAACGAGAAACAAGATCAGAATTTGGATAGCATCATTTGGTTTTGCAACGAGTCTTAGAAATCTTTACGCTATTAAAGAATTAACCTTCATCCAACATCATAAGCTAAGATTTTCAACACGTCATCTGAATAACCTTTACGAATTTTAATTAAATGTTTGGTCAATGGAAATGCATTTTTTGACAGCCAAGTGGTGTAGAACGAACCATGTATTATACTCATTGTTTCAGTTTCCCCCATTAACGCTTCTATAATTAACTATTCATCAGCCAAATAAGATTATCTACCGATTCTTTATCGGAATTAAGGAAACATTTTGTTAAGGATAAGCCAATAAATTAATAAAGTATTTCTTTGACCGAACAGATTATAAAGTTTACTTGATGGGAGAGAAATATGGAAATGAATTTTCATGTAAATAAAATCAGTTTTCATTTAATATTAATAGAAAAAAACATTTTGCTTATTCACTGCTTAAGTGAAACCACTTGAAAATTAAAAAAAATTAGCAATTCACCTTTACAAAATTAGAAATATACTTAATTTGTTTCAAATCGCACTTAAAGATCTAATGGAAAATTTATGAAGAGGAGAATTATTGAATTGATAGATGTATTGTTTCGTTAAAAGTTACTTTTAAAAAAGTTCTTATACAATATAAAATAGAGTGTGATATTTTTTTTGAACACAAATAATGAATTCAGGAAAATTGAATAAATTTAATATGAACATTTAATAAAAATGAATAAGCAAGATTACTTACCCACAATAATAAATATTCCTATTTTTAAGAGAAAACTAATTTATATATACAATGCGCTAAAACTCTTACTTAAAATTTTAAAACATTAACTGTTATTTTTTGAAAAATTAGAGCCATAGGAATTAACTAAATAATAATAATATCTCAATATTTAATTCAAAAATTAAGAATAAGTAAATTACGTAATATTTTACTCTGTTCAGTATTTTGATAGAAAAAAGTTATCTTTAAAATATTATTAAGCATTACAAAGGATAATATTATTTAGATATTTTTTTTATGAAATACAGTATAGAATTCTATGAGATTCAAATAAATTTAATGAGAACTTCTAATAGAGTACAAAAGAAAATTATTTTTTCATGATGGTCAACAGAAATATTTTCTATTGATGGTAAATTATTTTCTAAAACATTTCTGCCAAAGTATAGGATAAGATTTGGTTAATAAAAAGTATTTGGGGATTAAGTAAGTAATATCCAGAAAAAGGAAAACTTGCAATATCACTTTATTATTACAAATTGATTTTTGACGAAGAAAATAGATTAAAATTTAATTTCTTTTACGCTGAATAGCAGTTAGAATTTCGAAATAAATTATTTTTCAGTTTGACACTATGTGGGTAAAATACTAGAAAATTTATACTTGATTTCAGTCATCTTATTTTTTCCTATGAAGGTAGGACACAGGGGGTTTTCTCATGTTTAGCTCAAACGACGAATTGATAGTATATTATGAAGTGGGGCATCCAACTGATATGTGACCCCGAAAGTGGATTGGTTTTGTTCTTTAAAAGCTGTGACCAAGAAGAAGAAAACGCAATGAGGGCTTGCCACCTTCAGAGGATATTGTGACCACTTACAGGTTATGCAACGCATATTGATAGTAGATCTATTGGATCATGACAAATCGATAAACCACTATAACTTGTTAGTTTAACATCAGCAGATGAATGCCGATTTGATAAAACATTATGGCTTGCCATACTCTGATCTATTTTACGACACCTGTATCCATTAGTGAACACAGCGGATCATCCACAGGGTCGGCGTGGAAATTATTGGTATTTTCCAGTTGTGAGAACAATGCTTTACCAATTTCACCACCTTGGCAACTCAATTAGTTCATGCTATCAATTAATAAGTTGCAGATAGCTAAGTTTACCTTGATGAAATTTAGAAATGATTTTTGACTATTAGGCACCATTAGCTACACATCAATGATAAAATAAAATTAAAAGTAAACATATTCACCATATTTCATAAACTGATATATCATTTTTTTCAAAATTGTAGATGCTACATTTCTGTAAATCTTTTCTAAAATATATTAAATTTCAATTTGAAAAATAACATTAAGTTTAAAAGTCTTATATTTTATATCAGAACCCATATTTTGGATCATAAATATTGTACATAAGCAATGATTTTCAAATGAAAAATACTAAAGGTCAAAAGAGAATTACATATTTCAATTAATATGAGTTAAATATGATTCAATATTGCAATGATCGGGAAGCCAAAACCAAAAGTATGTCATTTGATTAACAAGTTAATAAGAATCTGGCTTTCTTAGATATTAACTGCCGTATCAAATGAATTTTTCTTAGACAGCCGAAAGTGCTTTTTTCTGCTTCAGTTAAATTTTTGATTATTCTAATTAATATTTAATAAAAGAAAATTTTCACTTAAGTAATCAAACTAAATGATTTTATCAAAAGTAAATCTTATGAGCAATACCTGAAAAATAATTAATGTGGAGGAAATATTTATTTGTAAAAGTGATACAGGTGGCTATAATAATTTTGTAGACAGCTACTACTACTAAGACGTTGGAAATAGCAAGACGTTTATAAAAAAATGTTCTTATTTTGAGGTGTGAACCTTTATTTATATATTATTGATAAATAATGTTACAATCAAATCAGAAAAGCGCAATATTATATTGAGTGATTCCACCATTTTCCTAAATGACAATGGTAAACTCTATATTTAATGATAACTCATAAACGTCAGATATATTTAAGTGCAAAGTCTAATTTCTGTCCAATAAATACTGGTACGTAACGATTACTGCATTTGATTTTAAGTTGGCTTAAGTGTCTTTAATATAATGTAATTTAAAATTAATGTTAAGATATTCTTAAATCAAGAAGTTAAAATTTAAACTCAAATAATTTTTAAGTAAATGAAATGAATTCCAAAATTTTTATTGAAAAATGTATTCTAAATCTCAGAAACATCGGAATCTCAGTCAAAGAAAGTGTTAAGGAAAAGATGACATAGAATAACAACTTTAGAATATTTACGGTTTGTAAGCATTTTTCTTGAGTTCTGCAAATCATTTACAACTTTCTTAAAATCTCTTTCGTTGTATTCCGAAGTAGCATTTTCTTTGTAATTTCATCTCTAGTCACGGCAGTAGTAGTAAAAGAAATTAATTTAACTTGGCAGCTATTCTAGTGTTTTTAATATGCGGTAGCAAAAGCAAAGCAGATTATAAAGTAAGATTTTGCTTGAAGGTCTTAAAAAAATATATTCTGCATCGTAAAATGGAACAGAGACAACAAACATTTCGCGTCGTTTCAAACAACTTTTAAAACTAAAATGACGCCTAACATTTTTATTTCCTGAGAAGTCCTTAGCTTAATGTAATTACATTTCTGTAAGTTTAAGGTAGCATTTTGGTGGAATTTCATTTCTCTAACCTCTGTCCTTGTATTTATATAAGCTTTGCAGATATCTTTGTACACATTGTTTTCAATTGTTCTTTTGACATTAGTTTAACCTTTATATCAACTCAAGCAAATAATGTTAATATTTTCACTTAGTAATTAATTTAGGAAAAAAGCACAATTATTATAATTTCATAAAGATAAATTTTATGACAGACACAGAGTCAGAGATCCTGATACTTTTATATTTTTAAACTCTAAATCTCTCAAATATCATAGAAAATAGTTAAAAAAAATCCATTAAAATTCTGCTTGTAATTTCCATTTTATAAGAATAGCACAAAAATATCAGAGACAGTAGAATTTCAGTTTTAATAAAAAGAAAATAATTTACTCGATTTAATATTTAAGTGCCTAAAATATGTAGTTTATGTATTGCAACTTAGATGAATGCATATTACTTCATGGAAGTACAAAAATAAATTAAAGAATGCATGACGTGGAAAGAGGAAAATAATTTTCAAGAAATATCTAAGGAATATTTTTCCGAATGGAATTGTTTTTATGATATGATATTATTGACAGTTCATGATATTGTTTTACTACTTATATATTATTAAACGTTTTCAGGAATTTCCACTTAATTTTAAAATGTTCAAAAATAAAAGATTATTGGTTATGAGCTACGGAATGGCATGATATGCAGAGTGCTGTGATGCTAACTCTATTTTATAGCTAGATAGCTAACTCTATTTTATAAAGTTGTTTTTGAGTCACTTTGAAATCAAATAAAATTGTTTCACTGAAGAATATGTTTATCCCTTAAACAAGAAATTATGGTCAGCAATACTTAAATGTTTCCCTAATACAATATTACAATAAGCATCAAGTGCTTATTCTTTTTATAATGCTTGTGATTTTTAAGCAAAGGTTTCATTAGGCGGCTTTACTGAGAGATACAGCCAATTCGTCAGCACCCTCATCATCAGTGCAGTAGTTCGTGGGTTTGATTTCGGCCTCGGACTATTTTGCTTGTAGTGATTCATGATCCATTTTGAGCTACTTGTTTGTATCTCAACGGTCACTTTTTGCACACGAGGGCTAATTAGACCGGAAGTGGATTCTGAACCACTACAAACATTCATGCCCAAGGTGGGATTAGAACCCATGAATTGTTGAACAGAAGGCAAGAGCGCTCACCATTCGGCTACGGATACTAGTCTAATTTGCTTCCGTGTGCAAAAAGTGATTTTCAATAAAATCAAACCTGACAAGCTGAGTGATTAGCCTCGTCACTGGAAATTTCGGCAAGGTGATGACCATATTTACAAATTGTGGGCTGACAGTACGTAACATATTTCGTGGTAGAAGTGTTATCCAAGTGAAATGATGTTTCGTGGGGAGGCAAACAAGTACGGGTATTTCATTTGGTCAAAATATTTGAATTATGTGGACCCAGGCACAATGATGGCATATTTAAAGGGTGTGCCATTGTGATCAGTAGTGTATTATTGCTTATATAGAAGATATATATATATATATATATATATATATATATATATATATATATATATATATATATATATATATATGTATATGTATGTATATATATATATATATATATATATATATATATGTATGTATGTATATATATATATATATATATATATATATATATATATATATATATATATATATATATATATATATATATATATATATATATATATATATATATATATATATATATATATATATATATATATATATATATATATATATATATATATATATATATATATATATATATATATATATATATATATATATATATATATATATATATATATATATATATATATATATATATATATATATATATATATATATATATATATAATTTCATCACTATTTTCACTAATACAGTAAATCACGCAGTTAATACTCTATTATATATTTTGCCATCAATTTTGCCCTCTAGAGTGTCGAAAGGGAAAATGATCCGAATAGCGGGTAATATCCATCACCAAGAAATGAGAATTTAAATTATAAAATTCAATAAAAAATCAGCCTTCTTAAAATATCGTGTTGAAATAGAGCTGTTTTTGTTTCGTTTAACATCATGATATATAGTTTGGAAATACGAAAAAACATGTTTTTAAAGCAGGTTGATGAAAACGATTGAAATGATATAAAAACATTTTAAAAACTGTTAACGAAAACAGACTAAAAAGTGTTTTCTTAGACTGTATAAATAGGAATTATAAGTCAAGCTGACAACACAAGCAACCAATTTCTACAAAGAATTTTTAATTTGATGAGGAATATTATTTTATTCTTTAAATAAAGTTTATACAAATTTATAATGACTATTAGGTCAAATATAATGTTTCGAAAATTTCAAAAAAAATATGCCAAATATTAATTTAAGAATATAGATGTCATTTTTATCATTATTTTAAATCATTTAAAATTAAATTTTTATTTTTGTTATAGTTCTTTATTGGAATAATGTTGAGAATATAAAGTCCAGAAAATATAATTGTTTCTAACAGATTAATATAAAAGTCTACTTTAATACCTTTTATGTTAATCTGTTAGAAACATTAATTTTTATTTAAATATCAAAAATATATTTTTCCTCAAGTTACTTTAATTGCTATCAAGTATAACCTTAACTAATCCAAAATTACGAATAATTTTAAATGTGGCCTTCAGAACTTATATCCATCTAGATTGGATCTCACACCGGGCAGAGATTTTGTAGCGATTCGAAATGACACTTCAAGAAAAGAGCTTCAGAGGAAATGCATATGGGTGAAAATATTGACTACAGGGCTCCTAGAGGTATCTATATATTTCAATTAAACTAATCATTAATTAGAAAATTCTAATAAGGCAATATTTTAGCGTAAAATAAAAATAAAATATTTATTATAGATAGAGAATTTTTCACTAAAATGATTTCCTATGAATAATAGTTATGCGAAAGTAGTTGCCAGTTATTTTTTCATTTAACTATTCATATAACAAGTTTTATAGTTAAGGGTTATCATAAATTTAAATACAAATGCACAATATTCATAAATTTATGGCATTCACTGTCCAGTTTATAGTATAATATGCATTATCTATACTTATGCACTTGAAAAAAATTTAGTGCACCAATTCTTTATGTTATAATTTTTATTAAGATCCCTAATCTGCAATATGTAAAGAATGGATCATTAAAATGAGAAGACCCATAAATTACCAGCTGCAGTTTCTATAAAAACACCGAAAATAAACAAGAATAAAATAGAATAGAATTTTCTTATTATTTAAAATGATAAATAATATGTGATGGATATTAAAAATAAATTAGATTGTACATAAATTGTAATAAATCGAGAAGTTTGAAAATCATTGATTACTTGAAAAACGATCTATTTCTCTGAAACTTAGCAAAGAAATGTATAGCTTTAAGGATTTGTTGCACGGTTATAAATGTTTTGGGGAGGGATTCATTGTTTTGAAAGATTTGGATTTCATGCATGGTTATAAATGTAAACAAATTGTAAAAGGTATGTTTATAAAACATCGTAGTAATCAATATTAAAAGTAACATTAATAATTGGAAAAATGATAAATTTCATCCAATGCTTACAAATTTTGAAAATATTGAAGAAAAAAAAAACATGTCATTCTAATAGATTAATTTATTTAATTTTTAATTTTTTGTTTTCAGTTTCTTGATGAAATTTTTTTGAAATGATAAACGTAATAACTCAGAAATAAAAAAGTTTAAAAAAGAAGGAAATACTTTTTTTGGGAGTATGCCACAATATTGAAGTGTGGAATGTGCTATAAAGTGTTTCCAGTTTTAAAAATAAAATTATATTAACTATGAATGTAATCAATCTCATTATTATAATTTTTAAAGTAATGAGTTATCGTTGCAAGATTATTTACTTTATACCTGAAGATAATTTGATCATATTTTGTTTATTAGAAATTCATGTTATAAAGAATTCATACAGGTGGATCAATCAATATTGATGAGGAAATTACCAACACATGTAGAAGTATTTTCATTTTCTTAAATATAAGTTCTAGAAAGGGTTCTGTTGAGATGAAAAAATACGACGATAAAATACTTAAGCAAATGATTTAATTATGCAAATATGGGTATAAAAGTAATTATTTTGTAAATGAATAGCCTCATTTTTGTTGAGTGAGATTAAACTCTCTTTTAATGAATCACTCAGTCAAAATTTTCGACTGAACAACTAAATTTTTTAACATATTTTTTTTTAACCAGAAGTTTTTAAGTACATAGTATAATGGCTGTTTAATTATCTTGTGAAACTACTGTTTCAAAATATTTTTAAGATGACAGATTTTGTTAAAGAAAACAGATTTTTAATAAAATATTTTCCTGAAAATTCACTAATATAATATATACTTTTTTAATATGTAGCATGTTATAAATACTTTTGAGAAATATTAACTAAGAGGCAGATATTTAGTTTTGCGTTTTTACGAATATCTGATTTTCTTCAATGAATTGAAAAGAGTTTTTGCAAATAACTTTACAAATGCAGACGAATACTAAAACAAGATGATTAAATTTACACTATATTTTATTTGTTTAACACTTATAACCCTTTTATGATATCATTTTAAAGTAACATATTTTTTTCAGATATTAATATAATATAAAAAGTGCTGGTAATATATTTTAAATAGCATGTTATCTTCTGTTGAACAAATAATAAATAGAAGAATTGTATAGTTTTCTTCTTTCTTTTTTTAACAACGGCGGACACTTGGGTAACCAACCCTTCACCACAACAAGGCCGGAAACTGCTACTCATTTATTGTTACCCAGTGGGCACCTGTGAACCAATTCACGGATATGAGTAGCTTTACCCGCGTCATACCGCCTCAAACTCTTTTAAAGGTTGGGCCACATTCATACATCAGCCCACAAGAAAGGACAGAAAAACACAGAGAGAATTTAATATATAGATAAAAGTGAATCCTTATAATGCGAGATTCAAGGTTTAATTTCATAGATTAAATTCAGTACTAGGTTAAATTGAAATTAATGTAACCTTAAAGCAATAATTTTCTACCTTTACATAAGTGTATTTTTGACTATTGAAGAATATAGTATAATAGAAAAAGAAATATTCCAACTTTATTAAATTCAAATTATCTTGCTTTAGAAAATGAAAGTGCATTGATTAGAAAGACAGTATTATTACCACAAGCCATAGTGGTTGAAAATGGAAATGTTCCACATACTGATTTTTAGTTGCGTAAGTGAATTAATTAGTTTACTCAACTAATTATACGAATTCAGATGATATGAGCGTGCCATTTTAAAATAATTATTAGATGATTTTCCTTTCAGCGCTTTTGTGTTTTACAATTTTAAGAGATGCCAATGATTGTTAAATAATAATCAAAAGATTTCGAGTGATGGAACACCATTATTTAAATTGGTGTCAATAAACTCAGCTTGTATTGTACTAGAAAATGGATTTCCTTGACTTTTTTCAATTAGTCAAAGCTAAATTATATTGATATATACACATTAAATAAAGCTTAAACGAAGAATATTAAGTATTTAAAAGCAGTCATTTAGTATTAAAAAACTAAAAATATTTCCAAAAAAAGCAATGCTTTCAAAAAATAGACTAAAATAATTCATAACTCTACATGTTATAAGAATCGATGCAGAAACAAATTTTCTAACTTGATATTAATATCAAAATAATAGTATAAAAATACCCAAAAAACACTTTTGCATCAAATATTGATATTTTTCTTATGCATTATACTAGGAAAAACTCTGAACTTTGATTAAAAAATTATTATTTTAAATTGATCATTTTTCAACCATTTAAGTAAATATTTAGAAAAAAAATATTTTGTTATACATCACTTTCAAATATCTTTAAATCAAATGATGAAAGAAATAATTAACTGAAGTGTTAACTGCATAATTTATAAAATGAATAACTTTTCATTTTTATATAGTAAATAACTAACTTTATATAAAATTATATACTTAATTTTTTTAGAAAAAAATGCACCAAATTCTTAATTTTTCAATTTTAAATTCTAATATTTCTGTTAATAAAGATTTCCATCCTATTTGAGCTGGTGTTTCCCTCTTATACTAATATTATTTCAACGTAAAACTTTAATATTTTTAATTTACATAAATAAAATAAAATCAAAATTCAGTAAGTATTTTAATGATTGTAATGATGAATAAGTGGTCTCAATATTACAGTTTTTCAAATGAAATGCTAGTGATGTGATGATGATTAACTTCTTAGGTAAAGTGGATAACATGTACTTATTAAAATTATGGGAAAATAATATTTTTAAAGAGTAAGTTTTTTCTACCATAGGAACACCCTTAATTTTTTTGCTTTAATTAAAACGTCGTTTTAGTTGTTGAAGCATAATGTTTTGTGATTCTTGAATAAATTCGAATCTTATTAAAATGTGTAGGTGTATTATTATTATAAAAATTAAGTTCATCATCCACTTCTACGTTGTTTTAAATAAATATAAATATAATAATTGATAGAAAATAATATAGGAATTCTAAGAGGCAAGTATTACTTGTCATATTTTTGAATTTTAGTTACTGCATTTACACTAATTAAAAATTTTGATTAATATTAGACTTGCATTTCTTATTCAAACGTTTATTATTTCTACAACAAATACCGTTGTTTGCTATCATCATAAATTGTTTTTACAAATATTGAAGACAATGGATTTTAAAAAAATAAAGCTTATTTTATATTGTCTTTGATCTTCAATGACAAGAATACGGAATTAAGTTTCATCTAAATTTGAAAAGTTATTATATTTTTAGAATAAACGAGCTCAGTGCGTCAGTGGAACAGAAAAACATATTCTCTAAAACAAGTAGTTCTGATATTATTTGCATTCTGCTTGATTGAATAATAATTTAAAATCAGAAATTTGTATTATTTGTTGTTGTTATCCTATGACAAGTGCTAAAAGAAAAAAAAAAAAAGAAAAGAAAGTAAAGGAAAAAAAAAGACAAGTTATATGGGACCAAAGACATGGAGTACTGCCCTGGCCACATCTTCAGCTTTTTCCATGTAAAAGGTGTCATAGCAGCAGTTGGGGCCGATGATGAAGAGGGTCGAGGCAACAGAGATGCAGTTGAAGAGATGCCTCGGATCCAGTGGAACTCCTGTGCTTTGCCTGCATTCTGCGTATATTCTAGATCCGTCGGGCATGATTTTGATTCCCCTCATGTGCCCAGTCCACATTCTGCTGATGGTAGAGGAATTATTTAAAACCATTAAAAATAAGTAACTTAACAAGTTGTTAAATAGAGAAGAAATCTGAAGTGATTTGTGTAAATTTTAATGTTAATTATTTTGTTATGTATGCATCATTTCATAGACTTAACATTACAGTTTCATAAATTCTAAAATACATAATGTTAAATAAATTCTGTATAAATATAATTGTTTCAATATAACAAACAATTTAGCAAGAAGCATATGTACCAATTAATTTTGTGTGCGCGGATGTACATATAAATGCTCACACACACACACACATGTATATTACAGAGGGATAAATAGGTTTCATATTTCATTCAACAAATTTAATTTTACTATAATTGCTTGCACAGCACAAAATGTACAGTAATATATTCGTGAACTTTGAGGGATGTTTTAATAGGAAATATTTTTCAGATAATTTTATTTGCTTACCTTTATATATTTTAACCTCTTTTAAAAAATTAAGCAAATTTGATTCTTAAAGACCGATTTTTTCACAAAATATTTCCGACAAGTACCGGAAGATAAGGTACTAGTCAGTTTCCTAAAAATATATATATATATATATATATATATATAAATTAAAAATATATATATATATATATATATATATATAAATTAAAAATATATAATATATATATATATATATATACATTTTTTAATGAGCGAGTTGATAGCAATGCCAGTTACAAGTTAATAATCAATAATGTTAGCAATGGTGGTTGGTATGTCGATAATATACTTCTCAAGATACTTTATTAATAACCGCTGTTAGAGTCTCGTATGCCATCTTTGCATGAAGAGTATGAGAAATTGGTTTCAATATTGAAAGAGAGGACTTCTATTTATCTTTAGAAACTTGTGTTATATAAGTTTCCTTGAAACAGTAAGAATACTAATTTGATAAAATGTTTTTAAAACTAAGTAAAATGTAATTCTTAATTAAATAAAATTTAATCATTGAAACTATTAAAATATGAAAAATATAACTTGCTGAATTAGTTTTTAACAAAATCACACCCATTTGAAATATAGTATATTTTAGCACGGACAATTTGATCCTATACCTCGATAAAATGATGTTTCTTAAAATCTACTCGATTTCAATAAAGAAAAAATCTTTATTTTAATATAATGATAAAAAAATTTGAATTATGAAATTAAAATTTGATTTATGAAACTAATATTATACAATTTTATTGTTTTGTTCTACTTTAAGTGTAGTATTTCATCACATAATATACTAGATTTAATGAAAGAAAAAGTAAATTACTGATTATGTAATTTATTACATTAATGTTTTATCGAAGAGAAGAAAAATAAGTTTGTTACCATAACTATTGAAAATCTATAGTGGATGGTTTAAAGCTGTTGATAAGAAAAATTAGCCCCAAAAGAAAATTATAAATTCGAAGTTTCTTCTGATAGAAAGCTTTCGCTGCTGTAAAAAGACCATTAGGAGTGATTAAGTGGAAGAGAGGATTTCACATTTCGAAAATTCCATTACTTTCAAGAATGAACTTTTAGTGGAATAAAGAATTTTAAAATACGTTTTAAGACAACAGGCTCTTTTTTATTGTGATAATGGCATATTTGAAGTTACCACTATCATTCACTAGCAAGTTACCTACGTTTCAAGACAAGAAATCCCAGAGTAAATAATTTTCTGACATACAAATACGCAATTTTACACTTACTTACATTTTATTAATTAATATTTCCCACTAAATTACATTATGCTTATAAATACACTTTAAAAATAATACTCAGAAAACAGTTTTCTGGTACTGTATATTGTGTAAATTAGTTAATTTCTAGAGAATAATATCACAGGAAAAATACTGACCAGATAGCTACAAACGCATTAACTATTAACACCTGATAATTAGAATTTTTAACAAGAAAAAATTAAGGTTGAATGTCATTTTATCAAGTATTAATTTTACTTTTGTGTGTTGTTCCAAATAATAAAAGGAAACCTCTTTAATTTTAACTATATATAAAAATTATTTTACAATTAAAAAGGAAAGTAAAACGTGAGTAAGAAAAATTATGTATTTCAGAACAGAAATATGTAAAGAAAACTGTTTGAAAAAGCAATGAATTATATTTTACAAATTTAATCGACGAGCTCTACAGTGAAAAAACTCAGTGTTGGGTATACTGTTATTTTAAATCAGTACCATTCACCTTATTACAAAAGATTGTAACATCAGACATTTTTAAAAAATTACTTTTATTTCTAGTAAATATTTATATGAAAAATCCATTGTAAAGAAAATAATCAACTTAAGTGTTTAAATATTCAAAAAAATTGTATTTAAGGAACCATTTAGTTTCTTATTCTACATACTAATAATATTAAAATTATTATGAATTATATATAATATTTTTAATATTAGTAGTATTAAAAATATTCTTTAATGTGTAAAACTGTGAAGATATGAAACATTTAACATAACGACATTTTAATTTAAAAAAAAAGGAAAGCTTTATTTCATTCCATTGAGTAAAATTTTAAAGTATTGACTGTATTTGAGTGTACTTAATTTTTTTTCACTCTTATAAGTTTATTATGTTAACCTTTGATAAATGCAGTCTTTTGTATAAGCAAATAGTTAAAGATTATAAAATGGACACACTTCAAAAATATCTGAAAACAGGTTGATTAATAATACTTATTGATTTATAATATAGTAATCAAACTATATATTTCCTTACCAAATATAAGTTTATTTAGCATCAGTATTATTTACGTGGCATCCAGAAAATAGTATCCACTGTGTATACTAAAAGAATTCCCATAATTCATACAAAGTTTAAAATATACAAATCCTAAAATATAACAATGCAAAAATATAAACATCTTAAAATAATTTAAATAATGTATGGAATTGATATATAATTTCGAATGAATAAAATCTTATGAGCTAGCTAGACACCATACTGATTTTGTTTACTGAATTTCGACCTGTGCTCTTCATTTTAAACATAAGTGAAACAAATAGACTTTAATTCAATGAATTTCAAATATGATTCAAGTTTTTAGCATATTACTACATTGTAATATTTTTAATGATTAAATATGCACCAAATTATTAAAATTAAAATTTTTACAATCCCTCTTACAATGTCAATCATTGAGGTACAAGTTCTTACTTCATGAATGTGATAGTTTTCACGATTGGAAAATTTTGAAAAGTTTGATATAATTTTTATTTGATATTTCATTCAAAGGTACAATTCAATCCTGGATGAATAAACAAACACTAAGTTCGCTATATAACTATAGTTTTTAAATGTAATGCTTTTAAATGAATACAAAATTACAGTATCAGAAATTCACTGGAAATACTAATAAAGATGTTAGAATATGCATTTTGTGCCTGTGTGTGGAGGATACCATGTATACAATTTTAGATAAACTATCTTATTAAATTTTTTGAATAATAATCCAAACTTTCAAAATGTTTTTACTTAATATTTGCATAATTTATCCTTTCTTTCTGCATGTATATGTATAAACTGTTTGATATTGAATTTTGTCCAGAAGGAATAGGTTGCATTATCACAGGGATGTAACAATGGAGCAACTTAGAGTGTTCAGACCCCTCATTCAGAATTCATTAAAAATAATTGTTAAAGAAATCATCTGCGAAGGAGTGTGGTATCTCTATAGAAATCGGTTTGTGAAAAAGGGCTGCTTGCGCAACACATGCAGACAGAAGTTCCAAAAACTTCATAAAATATTTTCTGATTTATTGATTCACATTGTTGACTTGCATAGAAAGAAATTTGTAAGAGAAATCTTATTTTAACGGAATTGCAATTATTTACTAATGAATATCGTCAACTGAGAAAACTTTATTGAAGATTATTGAGAACTTTTTATCCTATATCCGTCTTCAACATCTCTAATGAGCAGATTAATAAATTATAGGTGAAGCATAAAAAATTTAAATTAGCGTCCGTAGTTTCCTTTTTGAAACTTTAAAATATTTTGGTAACACCTGAGATGGTCGTAATTCATATTCCCCCGCAAACACAGAGGGCTGCAGGCCGAATCCTTGCATCCAACAAAATGTAAAGGCTTCTTCAAGTAGGCATTTCCAATAGTGAAGCAAAAGCAAGCAACTCCAAATGATTGATTCAAAGAACTGTGGATTTTACTACTTTCATTGAACAAGACACTCCACCTCTTATTTTTGCTTCAAGTTAACGGGACATGTGTTGGGGTTCCCTTTACATCAATCAGCTGGATCAAGTGATTTTCTACAAACTGAGTGACACATCTACACATCAGTCATGCATGGACAGCGTGTAAGATTTGACTAGCATTGTTGCAGTTATCTACATCTCCTCGCAAGGGTCAATGGTAAGATGTGCCATCAGACCTCAATTTTTTTTTAATTGTTTATGGAATCAAGATAAATCTATATTCTTTCAAAAGTAATATTTCGGTATTTAATTTATTTGTCCTAAAACTTCACTTAGATACACAGGAAAACTTAAAAGCGATAGATTCCACCTAGAAATCTTAATTATTGTTAATCAGTAGTCCTCACAACTGATTTGCTAAACACATCAGAAAATGAAATTCCCGATAACATTAGAAAACAAAAACTATGCATGGTTAAGCGTATCAATATTAAATATGACAATAAAATCTTAAACACCAAACATCTAATTTTGAAATTTTCTACTTTTGTTTTACCCGAATTTGTAAAAGTAGCTGCTTTAAAATGTTCAATTAGACGGTATATTGTGAATCCATTATGCTGTCTCAAGAGATTTGGACAATCCAAAACTGTATGTAGAGGGGTACTTACATGTGCTCACTGGGGAGTCACCGGACATGATAACAGGGACTTTCAAAAAGTGATAAATGTATGAATTGTAAGGGGATAATCCTTCCTAAGTCCTTTCTATTCTAACTTGGATGTTAGTAAAAGAAGTAACAGCTTTAAGAATTAAGAATAATTTATCGTATTCAGCACTAAGACGCGTAATGTCATTACAAGTGTACTAAACAAGGCATCAGCTATGCTCATATAGCAAAAAAATGACATCTTGTAGTACTTAAACTGAAATGTTAGCACTTACCTTCACAAAATTAACCCCATACTGTCCTGTGAAAAAAATATCTCCTAACAAATGAAAAGCAAAGAGAGCTCTAAAATTAAAATCTGAACAAAATGATTTTGGCAGATCATCCTTTTCAAAAAGAATCACTCAATTCAAGGATACCGATAAACTTAAATTATTTCTCAGTGATATGATATCCGATTTTCCTAAAAGTAGCTCTAAAAACGCATCATCTACATCAAAATAGAAGTTTCCATTGTTTTTTAAAACTGATGTGACTATCGATCTATCGATACCTATCTACATCTATATCTATCTATCTATCTATCTCTCTCTCTCTCTCTCTCTATATATATATATATATATATATATATATATATATATATATATATATATATATATATATATATATATATATATATATATATATATATATATATATATATATATATATATAATACAGGTTATTTATATGATGATATAAAAAAAAACAGTTTTTTCCTCTGAAACTATATATATATATATATATAAATATATATCTACGGGCTTGATTTTGCTTCCAGAAATTAAATTGATTCAATCCTACTCATGTACAATACTTGGATATAGCTGTTACATAAAGACAATGACGTTAACGTTGATGAGGGTGTCTGCATATTCATTTCTTATGATTTTCTTAGTTTTTCAAACGCATTATATACAAAGCTACTGACAAGGTCTGTAAGAATTATGCTCCGATAGTTAATTACAATTTGCATCATTTATCTACCACCACATGATACCATGAAATTAGATGCACTTAGCAATTTAGCATGTAAACTTGATCCTCCTTTCAGTTTGCTGGGTGATTTTATTGGTTGCAGCATTTTAAGTGGGAAGGGAGATACAAGTCTTCGTCACCGGTTGTTACAGCATTTCATTTCATACAACTCTCTTTATTAGCTTAATAATGATAAAAAGTCTTATTTCCATGAACCAATTAAAACACTCAATCTCTAGATTCTCTAATCTGATCCCCATCATTTTGCCAACATCATAAGTGTTTTCATTATACCTTGTGTGTTGTAAATGGTAAAATAGCAGCTTGAGTATCGATAAGAAAAAGAATATTGTGTCCATAACAGCTTTCCAATTTATCAACTACAAATGATATTGTCGTTATCTCATCATCAAAGTTGTCACAATACTTCCCAACCCCATAACTAATACTTAAAGCACGTATATAGGCAACATTTTTAATAGCATCTTCTGCTAAGCTATCTGTGTTTAGGTACAGCCATTTGTCAAGCGGATATCTGCAATGTAAAATAGCAAGAAAACATTTTTAAAACCACCCGTTATAGAAAATTGTTACCAACACTCCAATCAAGAACCATATACTCTCTAACGTCATTTGGCTTATGTTAGGGTTAAATTCATATATGAAAACTTGGTGATTGGGGATAGGAATATTATAAGTGTCATAAAATTAATAAGCTGTTGTTAAGATTACTTAAAAGTTTTTAATCTCTCATTTGAGGATTAAAAATAATTTAAGAAGTTTCTTTTTCTCAAGATCTTTTTAACAGTGCTTAGAAAGCGTCTTTGGCTCTCAATGATCTCAAATCAGTCTGGAGTTTCATTGCAACTATAGGCTTAATTTGGCCCCAAAAGTGATTAAACGCAAAATTCTGTTGTTAAAGTCTATTTCTGACTGCATGTGAAGCAGTTATAAGAACATAATTAACATGTTATCATTGAAAACTCATCATATAGTGGCTCCAACATCTGTAGAAGATGTAGATACTTCGTTTATGGAAGCGAAATTTTTTTTTTGCCATTTGACATAGGTTTTGGTTGAATTTGTATTGAATATTTTTCTTCAAAATACATTACTTTCTTTGATTGCTTGATTAGGACTGCAAAATTTACTTAACTATGCATTAATCTGTGCCAATGATTTCTAAGATTTCGTAGACAGGTAACTCCCATTTTGTTAGGATGTAACGCTGAAACTCCTGCTAGCGAAATAGAAAATCCAAGTCAAACACATAATTTATATTTCCCTTCCTCAAATATTATTCTACTTCGCAAATTCTATTCATGTTTCATAACGTTCTTGGATTTATTAAATGCTTAAAACCTGATCCATCTCAGCAAAATGTTATCAAACCTGACTGAAATGTTTCTGATATCAGGAGTGTAGCAAACTCTTAATATTTTTGTGATATTACTGCAAAATAAGGATGATTACTGATTTATTTTAAACAGATTAATACCTTTGATCATCTAACTGAATTTTGAAACTCAGCCGAAATTATTTTTCTGATTATAAAAATTCTTAAATGATTATCTCTATGAAAATCATTCCTTAATCTTTTTCCGTATGAAATATAATGATATTCAGTAAATTCGTAGAAAAATGAAATCTTTTGCACTGAGATCCATAATATTTTTGTTAAAAGACAGGTGAGAAGTACTCTCTCAAATTTGACTTTTTATTCAAGTTTCATTTAGTTATGAGTCACTCAACATTATGCATTGAGAACTGAATTGGAAAAATTTAATTTTTAAGACCATTAACTGGTAATTTATAATATGCTACAGCATATATAATGGAAAACTGCATTAAGCAGAAATGTTTTGTGAAACAAAGTACTATATGTTAAGAAATTTCCTATGCCTTATATCAGCAAAATTACATAAAGCATAGCAACAAAATTATAAAAAATTTAACAGTATTAGTGAAACTAAGAAAAACAAATACATAATTAGTTATTAATTTTTATGCTTTGTACATATTAACTTAATAATGACTGTTTACAGCTTGATCAGGACATCATAAAGTACAGAATATTTCCTTAGTTTTAATATTTTGTTTGCAACCAAATTAAAAATAAAAAAAACATTAATGATGTGATATCTTCAAGCATTTTTTACTGCACGTGATCAAAAGGAAATTTAAATCTATTTTGAATGTAAACTTAATTAATTAATGTCTTGCAAGCTGTATTCTCATACACTCTATTGAATAAAAAAATCATTTGTAATGAAATACGCTTATTATATTCTTAAAAAATCTGATTCTCAGTTTGATTAGAAGATGAACAAATTAATTCACTTCAAGTATTTTGATTATGGAAAAAATTTAAGATTCTTAACTAGTTTAAATTAAAGTCCAAATAGTTTCAAATAAAAACTTTTTAAACTAAAGAGGGAATAACCAAATCCCAATTAAAATTTTTTTCATGTTCAGTTTTAGATTGAGTAAATTACCAATACCAAAGAAAGTAAAAGTAGTCATCTGTTTCATTTGAGAAAACAAACAGATGTTTTCTTTTAGTTTTATTTTTCAGTTTCAATGATGCAATTAAAAGACAAATTTCATATGGAAATAATGTGAAATAGTTTAAGCTGTAAAAGTTATATATGGAAATAATTTAAGCTGTAAAATTAACATCTGAAAAAATAGAAAAAAAATTGATGATATTTACAAAATTCTCTTTCCAAAATAGTAATATTTAATATAATTTATTTCATCGTTAATTACTACCTGGAGTTTAAAATATTTTACACAAATACATAGAGAAAAATATTAGAAGTTAAAAAATAAACAATTTGGTTTATGCCAGTTTTTGAAATTCTATCAGAAAGTAAGCAAATTTAATAGAATATTATTGGTAAAAAATGCACATGTTTAAGTTTTAAAAGCGAATTAGTGATTAAAATTTAGACTACTCCATTAATATTATTTCTCGTTAATGTTTATGCCAGTAAATGAATATCATTTTGATATAATAAGCCAATATTTTGTTTCATTTTTTTGTGTGAAACCAATAATCAAATGCCAGTTAATCTGATTCCATTGTTGTTTGCATCTGTTTTTTGATAGCAATGATTGGATTCAGTGAAGGAAAAAATGTTTTAAGATATTGTTCAAGGTACTGTAGACATTTTTACAAAATATTTTAATAAACACACTAATTTTGATGAAAATCTGTGTTTTAAGAATAGCTTTAGTAGCATATAATTTCTCAATTATTGATTATATTACTAACTGTGCATCAGTAAACCTTAATGTACTAATTAAACACTTTATAATATTAGAGAAATTTATTTTTATCAAAAGAAAAATATGTACTTTGGAATGCATACTTTGATCAAAATTCTTCTAATACCATAATACTTTTCAAAAATTAATTCACAATTTATAAATTAAAACAGATTAAAATAGATAATACACACAAAAATTAGATATAAAATAAATTAAGTTTGGTGATTTCACTTAAGGTACCCGAACACGTTCAGAGCACTTTTTTTAAATACACTGCATATATAGATTGTGACGATTTTTTCCTATTTCACTTTAGAAAACAATAATATTGAGCTACTAAAATTTGATAGATTCCAATATTATTCTTCAGAAATGTTAAATATGTATACAAGTTTAAGATTTTTTTTAAAAAAAATGCTACATTAAAATCTATTAAACAGATTTGAGAAAAATTAATACCAGTTGTTTTCTAGAGCATGTACTAAAATTTTAAGTGTTAGTTAAAAAAATAAAAAAATACGGCCAGTTGAATATTTATACTAAAATTTTAGCCAAAATTTCTATGCCATTATTCGAAAAACAGGCCATAATTTGGGAAATATTTTAGCGATTAAAATTCTTTTAGTACATTCCCTAGAAAACAATATACTGATCACGGCCATGAAATTCCATAGTGATATTATAAAAATATTTTGAGTTATCCTTTTTGAAGAGCGCAAATTATAGGTAAAGAAATCCATTCTGAGAGAATCGCATTTAAAGATTAGTGTTATGTCTTTATAAGAAATTCTCATATTCGCTGATTAATTATTTTTATTTGATTTTCTGATTCATTTCCGGAACAGTAATTATTTTATGTATCTTTAAAAAGCTTACTAAATTTATATTTCAAAATTAAACACTGTTTAAACTAATTTTTAACATCATTCTGGCCCTTTAAACGCCCATTTCCTGTCCTTTAAATATGTCCACTTTTGATTTCCTAATCTTTACGAAATATTTTATATCTTGGAATCTAATTAACGTAGAGACAAAAACAAACCTGTTTTAGAAAGCTTTTTACATTCTTTATTTAATGAAAGAATAAAATAAATTTATATCATTTTTGGTTGAAATTGATGTTTTTAACGTGTACGGGTACCTTAATACGGGTACCAGCAACTAGTAAAATATTTTAATAACAATAAATTATGTACTTATTAGTTTATCAAATCAAATTATTGAATTAGTATTACGCGATAAATATTCATATTACCCCCGAAAAGTACTAAAAATAACACAAAATTTACAAGTATTTATAGTAGTGACTAACATTTACGAATCTGCAAAACTTAAGATCATCAGCTAAATAATCAGGTATTAAATCATTGCATAGATTTAAAAAAATCGACATTTCTTTAACATTATGGAATTTGAAGTATAAAAAAAATCAGTAAATTAGTTTCAATCATCAGAAATTACAATGAATGGATGCCGAAAATCTAACGTATTAAAATCCTTTATCAAAATATTAGTTTCATTAGAAAACTGAAATATTTATTTGTATTTAACTTAAGTATGAAAAAATAACATATTTTTGCTTAATAATGATCATATATTATCCTGATCTAGATGTAAAACTGCCTAACTTGCAAAATAAATAATTTAATCTTAAGCACGCGAGAATGAAAATTGCTAATATTTTTTCCTATTCATTGATGTTAAGCGTCAATATCACTTAAAATTTAATTACAATGAAACGATCTCAAGACCTTATCGGTACACTTTTATCAAAATTTATGGAATAAGTAGGAAACACACCCATATCAATAAGAAATGGATTTCTTATATCATTCCTTTCTTGATATTAAAACATTTTTCCGATTTGTTCTTTTGCGACGTACATGAAAGACATCGTTCTCAATCTTGTACGTCATTTAGATCGAAATACTTTTGAAAGGAGAAAAGTGGCTAAAATCACGGAAATCACTGAGTGTCGGTAATTTATTTCACTTCGTGTCGAATTTTCATATTTGAAAGCACAAATGCCAAGATATCGATTCAGTCAAAATCATACATTTCGTAGATTCGAAAGCATGGACTTTCATAAAAAAATACTAAATAAAAAAGTGCTTTAAAAGTGGATAATTATTTATGTTATATCAAATTATAAAACATTTTTATTGAACATGTATAACATACGATATAAGGGCCTCTGTCAGGTCAATTGTCTACGTAAAAGCAAATTAGAAAACCTGGAAAAAATGTACAATTCTAAGTACATTATTTCCTGTACATGTAGAACTATGTAATTCAATATTTTTAAAATTTACTATAATCCTTTATTCCTTATTAACTTTAATATTATGTTAAAACATAAAAATTCAATATCTTTTTTATAACTTTAAACCTGTTTAAATTATTTTTTTAACTAAACGGCAATAGAATAATTATATATAATATACTTCTTTTGCTTACAAATGGCTATAAAATATTTTTTAATAGTATTAAAATAATAAAATAAAATTTTATTCCCGTTTTCACTTGTAATTCTTATATTCCTTTATTTTGTACTCTTTTTCTTTAAAATTTAAAAAAGAGAATTATATATTTTGCAACAAATAGGGCGAGTGAGAGATAATTAATTATAAAAAAGTTGTTAAACAAAAGAGGGTAAATTGAATATATTTTACCTTTTTACCAAAATAGATCATTGCTTCAGTTTGTAGTAAAAACAAAAACTGTAACAAAGAGAAATCATTTAGCAAATTTAAATTAAAAACACAAATGAAATCATTTCATTACAAAATAATTCTTCAAGATACTTTTTTATTATTTTTGTCAAGCTATGTGAATTTTAGAAAAGAAAAATTAACTAATTAACTAACACACATGCACATTAAATGTGTCTCAAATATAATAATTCTACTACGGTAATTTACTGAAACAAATAATGTTTAAGTTATATTTCGGGAAAAAAATTTCCTTTTTGGTGAAATGAAAAAAATCCTACTCAGAGTAATACATATATTTTCCTTTTGAAAAATGTTTAGGATTGATATTAATAATCATATCATAAAAAGTCATAGAATGTTTAATATATTTTTTTATATATACATAAACTGAGCTTAATGGCACCACTGACTAAAGTGGCCAAGGTTTACAACGCCCACATATTATTTCTTGACCAAGAGCCCAAGGGTGAGAAGATAGATGTCCCCGGTTATGTGATCACCAAGCGTAAAAGTCCCAGATTTTAGCTTCCGAGCATGCTTTTATGGGATTACTGAAAGGAAGAAAGGCAGAGTACCCAATCAGAGGATTCAATTTCAAGATCTGTGCATTAGAAAAGAGTAGCATTACCATTACACGACTGGGTTTCTTGGAGCGCACGCACGCACGCACACACACACACACACACATATATATATATAAGCCTTATTAAAACATAAAAGAATTTGATAAGGAAAATGGCTGTTTGCAAAATATTTTAAAATTTTAATTATTTTCAGGTTTCAGGTATATATTACGCAAATTTTCAGGTATATATTACACAAATGGAAATCACCGTAAGTTCTGTTAGCCAAAATGCTGTTTATAAATATTTGAATAAGACATTAATCCTTTAAATTTGAAATATTCACAAAAAATTTAGACCTATAAGAATATACAGTGAAAATTTTGTAAAGATTGCATGTACCATTTCAATTTTGTGGGTGTTTCATCACATGGAACATTGCGCCGCAAAGGTCTTAAAAAGCAAGCATTGCAGTGAAGCCCATATACGCGCAAATGCAAATGACTGAAAAAGCAATGCATTACACCTGCGTAGCAGATTTAGCATGGTCCAGGGTGCATCACAAGAAGGCCTACTACTCTACACCAAAAATAAAATAAAATAAAGATTTCTGTACAATTTTTTCAGTTATTTAAGTCAGGTTTTGGGTCTGCGTAGAGGAGCCTCGTTGAGATAAATCATCGCCATCATTTTCACTGGCATCCGTCACAACATTATCAGACTGAGATTGTTCAAGTGGTTTAGGAACATATTTTTATGTATCACTTTCACACTATCCATATGTTTTGATTCACTAACAGAGGGCAATTTTTGAAACATTTTTATTGCTTCAGAAGGACTAAGACCTCTGAGTGCCATTTATTTGCAATTTACAAATGAAAAAAATTAACTAGAATAATATTTAATCTAGAATAATAATTAACTAGAATAATTAAAATTATATTTGCAAAAAGCAAACGAAAAATATATAAATTCAAAAAATATATACACATTATTATAAAGCGAAAAGAAAAATCACGAGCATAAAAATAATTCTTCTCTAACTAGAGAGGATTCAAACTAACTGATATAATCATATACCACAGAGAAGCTTCCCAATTCAAGAGGCCAATAAGGGTGTAGAAATATTATCCATATAAGTAATCCTTTCTTGTACATTCCTCAACATTAATTTATTCCACTCCAAAAGAGAGAAAAACAGTAAAAAATAAACACAGATATTCCCCTCAGCATTTTCAAGGCTAATCGGCTCTAAATCGCGTAAAGGAAAAGTGCCGTTGCGGCGCTGTGTTCCAGGTGATGGAACACCTTGTTTTATCAGATAATTTTGCGTAAACTTTATGCGTAAAAAATTTAAAGTAATATAGAATAAATATTTCATGGTATCGACAACAAAATAAATACAGAAACTTCTTTTCAAACAATTTTTTTGTATAAGAAAAGAATTCGGAAGTATTCCTTCAAAATAAAGGAATTTAAATAATCTGATATAATTGAAAATGACAGATATTCTTATGTAGTGCTGCCATCTATTATTAAGGAAGAGAATTTAAAGAACATTTTAAGCCAAATTTCATCTATTTATCACAAAATGCAACGATTTGGTAACAATTTAAAATTTGGTGCTCCCTTATCTGGAACACTGAACCGCAAAATATGCTTATATGAATCCCACGTAAAATTTTGTATGATTCAAATTCAGAGATCATTTTTTGAAGTCATACTTTCTCGTTTATTAAAAATTGAGCGAAATTATAATGCTTTATCTACGAAATTATTCAGAATGATATTTAGAAAAATATTTCTTCCAAAATACTTATAAGGGCATCGACGCATTAAAACAAGCAATCGTAAGAATGGTAACACAAAAGTAAAATGAGAAGTTTATATTTGATGCTTAAAACACAAGAAATCCAAACAAACGAATATATATTTTTTATCTTGAATGGAATAAAACTCTTTAAATAACTCTAAAATTGTACTACAAAATTTCTATGATTGAAAGGAAATATTTTAAGTCTTTAACTATAAAGTCGAATATCAAAAAGAGTACATTTCTATGTCGACGTAATTTGAAAACTTTAAGTGCTTGATTGTGTCTGTTTGAACGCTGACTTTAGCATCTTAAATTTTTGTTGTTGGTAAACAGAGCAATATGAATAGCACTTTAATTTTCATAATGTTTTCTGGAAACAGTTTGGTATGACTGAAAGGTTTAACGAAGCCATACATTAGCGTTTCAAAGTGCATTGTCTAATAGCTCAATACAAGTTATGAAGCCTTTCGTAACGTCACAGTATGTTAGTTCCTCGATGAACTTTACGTAGAAGAAGTGGAACTAATATGCTTTAGAAATTAAAAGCAGAAATACTCTTGGGCATTAACTCCACCAGTTATGGTTAGAGAAAGTAAAATAATAATCATTCCGCAATTATATTGACAAAACTTGAATTCATTTGTTTTCAAAGGACTCTTGCAAATTCTGACAGCTTTCTCTGTAAGGTATGTACTCTTTGCTAAAGAATTTTATTAATTCATTTTTTAATCATCTTATAAAATAAAAGGGTATAAAACTTCGGAACAACAAGATTAAGATTTAACCTGTATGTAATTATACATTAACAATCGTTTAGGAAAATATATAATTTAATTCGAAACTCTAAGGGCATTCATTTATGTATATATACACCATTAGTCACCAGAAATAGAACATCATGAAAGATTGTGGATATCATAACAGAATTTATTTGGCAGGTAACATGCCGCCCGAAAGATCAATGTTTGCATTCATAGCCTTTTGTGAAATGCGAATGATGATTAAATTTGTAGTTAATCAAACTACCATTATTGGCTATAATCACTGCATATACATCAGCACAGAAGTAAAGAGATTTTGTGAGGATCATTGAAGTGTAGCAGCTCAAGTGGCTTTCTTGGTGTAGTAGGAGGTGGAGTTGGGACACTTATTGTGCGAGAATGGACCACAAATTTTTGATTGGCTATAAAAAAGGATGACAAGCAGGCCAAGGAAACAATGCAGTTTGTTGGATAAAAAAGAAATCTTAAACATTACGTGCTACTTGTAATTGCGAATTATCCTGTTGGAATATGGATCATGATGCTTGTTGAATGAAGGTGAGGACTATGGGTTCCAACAGTTCGGAGATGTAGCTTTAGCTGTTCTATATACTTACAATGAATATTATAGAGACGCGAAAGTGAAATCAAATAATATTTTAAACCATGATAACGGCTCCGAATTTGCGTGGCTATGCATGACGCAACAGTTAACCAGTCTCTTAACAAACTCGAAACTGACACCGAGGTGCTACAGACAGAAGCCTGGTTCGACTGTAAAGATAACTGTATTTATATCTGTTGAATATGCATATCATTCATTGTACCATTGGCTACTCAAACAACTGTTGAGTCCGTGGTAAAGTAATTAATAGTCGCTTAGCGGTTATTCGACTCATTTGCAAGCAATATCGAATGGTACAAGTTGACACCGATTGACGCGTAATAGAGTGATATAGCTGAGCAATCCGTCACTGCCATGCGTACAATAATGGCAGTCATTATATACAGTGGTACAACGAGTAATGTATGATTGGTCTTATTGGTCCGTCACTACTTCTTGCATCAATGAATTACAGATCCACATCACAGCTTCTTGGATTAGACCAAGATGGTTATCTATTTCTTTGAAGGATATCCCTTAATCCCTATATGCTACTTTTGCAAGCCTTGGATGAATTCCGAAACTTTCTCGAAATATGTTCCATGTTTTCGAAGAACAATAGTGAAAGAGCTTACGCAAAATTATTCGTGGAAGAACAATTACCGTAACCGGCAATCTCTCTTCCCTTTATATAGTGCTTTAAGGTAGCACCATGTATATATAATTATAAACAATATTCATTTTTTATTCGGTTTTCAAATTCTAAATTATGTGAAAACATTTCAATTTGCAAATAAATCTTAACTTTTTCTGAAATATTAGATTTTTAAAATTATGTAGTATGTAGATTTTAAAATTATGTAGTTAAAAATGATAGAAAAAATATAATATGTTTTTAACACAAAACTTACTGAGTATCTAAAACTTTGTGTTTAAAGTGGGATATGTGAGTACAATATGTATTATAGGTTTATATAAAAAAAATTAAGTGTTTGATAATAAATTTAACTAAAATATAGAGCAAAAGTAAAATCTTTTTTAATTTTAATCAGTTTTCCTTTAAAATGCGCAACTGAAAATGAAGTATCACAACACATTAATATACATATTCCATTTTTGTTATTGTTAAGCTTGTCCTACAGTCTTGCAATTCATGAAACATCATTGATATTAGTAAACCAATGGGTGAGTGGTTAGTGTCCATAACTTCGAAGCAGTGGGTCCCTGGTTCAAACAGGGACATTTCTTTCGTGTCAAAGAGTATATACCCTAGAAGACTCTGTGTAAAAAAATGCCATCACCTTTATCCCTTATAGTGGTGAATCTGATCTAAAAGGCAGCAGTGCATAAGCAAAGAAAACAAAACATTGGTATTAATTGATAAGTAAAATTTTGCTATAATTCTTTAATTTTACTATATTTTACAAGTTTACCTATTTTGTTCATACTTATTTTTAAGGGATGAGTTACATGGAAATTTTATTTATTATTTGGAAATTTTAATTCCTTCGCCTTTTACCCTGAAATCCAACTAACTAAATTACAATGTGATACATTTGATTAAATTTTTATATAAATATTTGTTATTTAATATCAACATAAATATTTCACAAGTACCCTTTTGATGAATAAGGCAATGTTACTGAAATAAAAATTCAAAGAACCTTAAAACACACTTATATTTTGTAACCTAATCATGAAAATAAGCTTCGCTATGTTCATTTCATGTTATGCAAGTGGATTTCCATACCAGGAATGTCTTTTACTAGCTTCGCGGTCAATTATAATATTTTGAGAATATTATTGTCTATTTAAGGAAACATTCAACTTTGTTCAATAAAACAGATTTAAAAAAATTCCAAAACAAATATCAAAAATAAATGCAATTTAATCAAATGCATCAAAATTAAAACATGTTAAAGCATTAAAGCATGAATTAGCGCAACAGAAATACATTTAATTTATACTGATTTATTTAATAAAATATTCTAATCACTCTACAACTAATTATTCAATAAAAATACATTCAAACTGTTGAGAACTCGCATTTAAAATGCAAGCAAATTGACGGTCGTTGTAAGAAATTAAACGAATTAAGACAGTGATTCTCAACCTGTGGGGCGCACCCCCGTAGGGGGGCGCGAGGATATCTAAGCGAAAATGTTATTTAAAAAACTGATTAAGTAACTGAAAAAAAGAACACACACACACATAAAAAACAAAATACATTTCGATATATTTAATAATTAACTTTTAAATTAAAACAACTTACTAAATTAAAAACAAATTTAATAATTATTAGTGACTACTTGGGCCTGTCTTTCAGAGCAAAGTTTTTCGAAGGAGAATTTAATATTAAAAATTGACACTTGCAGTTCTTTTTCTATATTTAGCTGATATCAATATTTTGTCTTCAATGAAGCCACCGCAGAAAATCTTGTTTCACAAAGGTAAGATGTTGAAAATGGTATTAAAATGCGAAATACCTTTGTGTTTTTAGCACAGAAAACTCATCATCCTCTCCTGGCCAAAAATAAAAGAGTGATTTATTATTCAATTGTCTTTTGGTTTCGCCGCTTGTCGTGAAGTCTGTGAAGGTTTCTTCCTCTTCAATTGAGAGTAATTCAGGATTATTTTGAAATGAATCACTCACCCACTTGTAACTTGATATCAGATTGTCGTTAGCAAGAAAGAACATTTTAAAATTCTTTTCTAGCATTGCTAAATGATTTTCAATGGCTACAAAAACAACTTTTGCTCGTTGTTCTTCAACCTTGTAAGTTTTAATACAATCATTCAAATTTGCAAACATTGTTAAGTTTACTTGCTTTAAATTTCTGCTCCACAATTCCAATTTCCTACAAAAAATATTAACCTTATCACTCGCATCCAATATATGTGTAATTTCTCCTTGCAGTTGAAGATACAAGTTATTTAATTTCTCGAATATGTCGACCACACAGGTAGCTCAATTTCATCACAAATGTACTATCGCGAAAATTCTCAGCTTCTGGTCTGTTTTCCTCTTCTAGAAAAACGGCAATTTCTTCTCTTAATTCATAAACATGTTGCAAAAATATTCCTCGTGATAACCATCTTGCCTCGCAATAAAATAGTGACGCTGAATGTACTACACCAATGTCTTTACAAAGTGCGGAAAAGATTTTTGATTTAGAGGCTCTCATTTTTATATAATTTAATACGGTTACAATCATAGTTAATACAATATTCAAGCTAGGACTCATTTTTTGGAAGCCAAAGCTTCTCTGTGGATCATGCAACGTGTCCAGACGCACTGTGGGGATTTTTGCTTCAGAAGTGCTTGGATACTTTGGAATCTTCCGGACATAGATAAAGAACCATCGGTTAATATTCCGATGCAATTTTTCCATTCTAGTTTGCTTCGTTCATAAAATCACTTAAGATAGCAAATAATGCGAGCGCTGTTGCTTTGAGTTCTATTGGTATGCAGAAAAGTAATTCTTCTACTACTGACAAATCATCACAAATTCTAACATAGGCAATGAAACGAGCATCTTTATTACTATCTGTTGCCTCATCGAGTTGTGTTGAAAACAATTTGTCACGCAACTTCAATAAAAGCTGACACTTAACATCTTCAGCTATATCAGCCATTCGACGGGCAACATTATCATTTGAAACAGGTATAGACTGGAATGGTTTCACAAAATTATATCTAAACATTAATTCTACACTCTCAGTTACAGCTGGAAAAATAAGCTCTTCATCAATGCTGTGAGGCTTTTTACATCTTGCTATTTTATTTGAAACTCTGTAAGAGTCAATTAAAGATTTTTCATTCACAGACAAAGTTTTTTTGCTTTTCATATGACAACGATTTTTGCTTTTCATATGATTTTAATTTTAATTCGAAGAATTCTCTGGGTTTGTTTACGTATTCACTATGAAGCAATTCCAAATTGATTCATGTAAGTTCATTAGGTTTCATGCTGTCTGCTGCCAACATTTTTGAGCAAATGATACACAGGGGCTTTTCTTTTTCATTTACTTCAGTACTAGTGAACCCAAAATTTAAGTATTCTTGAGAATATTTTCTTGATTTTATTTTCGGAAACACGCTCGTCTGTGAACTTGTTGCTGCTTGTCTAACGTCTAATGCTCGCATAAGCCAGCTTAAAAATTTATCCATGATGCCGCATAAATCTGCTGCCGTGAATATTTAATACGGTGAATTTGCAATTACACGAAAATATATATGTACCATACACATTCAGAATAGATTCAATAGCAATAGACGGATCGACTCGAATAACATTGTCTGGAATTGAAATTGGCGTCATAAAACTTTCTCTTTCTCCCTATGAGAAAGCATTTGTACGCATCTGCACACGCTCCTAACTTAACTTTTAAGTTGACCAATCAAATTCCAGACAAACAGAAACTTCTCGCGAAACCGTGAAAATGCCCGACATGGCGGAACGCAAGAGCAATAAAAAGATATAGGATTCTTGTGTTTTCAATGCTGAGGAGCGGTGTTGCAAAATGCCAATAAATTTCCGTATTCTTGATATTTTGTAAAGTTTAAAATTAAGTTTGTAGTGTAGGTTTAGCGCCAAAATATTCAAAATACATTATTATTGTGTACGGTGGTGAGAGGGCGCGATGAAAATTATGATTAAAAATTGAGACGTGAATACTAAAAGTTGAGAAATACTGAATAAAGATTTTTTCTGTAGACAGCGCGTTTGTATTTTCTCTATAAAAAGTACACAGTACATTTTAAAGAAAAATTAAATATATTATTTGGTATTTTTTATGCTTTGTTGTACAAGATTGCACGTTTTACTAACTTTTATTATTCGAAATTTTTGGATATCATGTACACACATATAGAAACTACCCGAAATACTTTGAAAATGATTTGCCAAAATTTGAGAGAATATAATTTTAATGATAGTGTTATTTTTTTCCCACTTAAACCAAGAATATTTTATCTGAGCAGTTAGAAAAGGTAATTTAAAAAAAAAGTTTTGAGTTTTTAATTAATTATGAATGTGCATTGAAACATAAAATTATTTTCATTTATTTTGCTGAACTCTTTTACTTCTCAGGATGAGCAGTTTCAATAAATATATTCCGTTTACCACACCTGTTTTTTTTTAAGCAGTCATCAGCAATCTCCTTTACTTGGCATTACTTGAAGCTATTTACTTGACTTGATGTTTTCAAGATTGACAAAACTAATCGCAAAGAATTTCTAAACAAATGATTTTAATTACTTATTTTGCATTATTTATTTTTAAATGATTAATACTGCTTGTGAAATTTGCTTCTATTTTTAGATAATTATTTATTAATGAAAATTCATTTCTCTGAACTGGTATGTATTTTCCAGAATAATGAAAGTATGAAAGTATTATAAATTGATGGAATAGTTGAGTATATATATATATATATATATATATATATATATATATATATATATATATATATATATATATTATTTTAAGGAATTAATTTTGAAAATATAAGTAAGCCATTAAATACATAAGAGAATCTTTAATTAGAGAAACAAATTTTCTTATATTCATAATTCTTTTATATTTTTATTATAAAACTTTTATCTCATTTTCAATTGAATTAATAGGTCAAAAACAATGAGTTTAAAAATTTTGAAGATTAGTAGATTAGTATTTAATTTCGAATGAATATCATTCTGATAATAATGTAACCTATTTATACCTTAGATATGTGTCCAAAATTACCCATTTATTCATTACATCAAGCACTCTCAAAAATTATCTTAAAAGTAAATATCAAAATATTTTAACATTGCTTTTTATATGAAACATATATAATCTGATATTGCCATTTAACTTTTAGGTATAAATTTGGAAAGGTCTAGCTAATGCTCTACTATAAAATCATAAAATGAATAAATATTTTGTTGAATTTTTAGACCAATAAGCTAATATCAAATTCTATGAAACCCGTCTATCATTTATTTCAAATTTATAACTAAAACTTTCTACACAACGAATATAAGCAGAAAAGTGAATAACACATGAATAACTAAGAATCATGAATAATTAAATGACATTTCTCTGTCTCGCTTTTGGACATACATTTCCTACTTGATCAAGAACTGATACCCACTTGTTTTCGAACAAGCGCAGAAAGCATTCCTGGTAACAAACGAACTCTTGAGGATGAATCGGTGCTTGAAGATAATAACTCTTGTGCTGTAGGTTTACCATGGATTTTATGTAAATACCAATACATATGACCAGAATTTCTATTGACTGAAATTCCCTTGGGCGTTTTCTTTAGTAACGGAATATGATGAAACTCTCAAGGTATTGTTTTTAACTGGCTAGTGGACATAAAAATTTGTTTTTCTCAAATATATTTAATATTACTCTATTGTTGGAATGGATTGTACCGTCTACAAAGAATCATTCTTATATTAAAATAATAAATAGATAAATCAGATATGTTTGTATAGTCAACATTAACTGCAATTTAGTTAACTAATTTGGGTTAATGAAATATTTGGTTGATAATTCACTATAAGAACAATCCAATAGTTTATTCAAAAATAGATAACTATAAATACGCATTAAATTTTAGCTTATGATATTTTAACAAAATTTTTTATGTAAAATAGTTATCAGCTTATAATATATTACTCGAATTCATTCATATACATATACTTATGTATTCATTTTAATTAAAGTAAACTTCTTGTTTAAAGTGAAATATTTTGCATAAACTTTTTTTTTATCTTCCTTCCTTTTAATTTGAAAGTACCTTATATGTTATATATATATATATATATATCTTTATGGTTACTTAATTTTTACACATGAAATCCAATTTATCCTTGCTACTCGTGTATGTATGATTAATTTCAATCTTTACAATCAACTCTGAGGTGGGAATTAACATCATGAATTGCTAAACATAAATTCTTGTTGCTATCCCTTTAGTTACTAGTTAGAGTTCCTTGATTAATTTCAAGCGATTAACTATTTTTCTCACATTAGTTAAGTAATTACTTCGTTTAAAGTGATTTAAAAAATTCATAGTGATTACTCAGATTGTATAACTAACTATTTTGCTCGGATTTATGCAAATGATTTCAATCTTTTATAAGAGGTTGGCTTTAGCAAACAATCTGAAACAGTTTTCATCCCATGAGTTTTTATTAATTCAATATAATGTTAGGCAATATTAAGGGGAAAATATAAAAGTGCTTTAAAAAATATTTTACATCAGTAGTTTATTTATAAATGGTTTATGAATTTCAAACATTTGTCTTAAATTATTTTTAAAAATTTTCTTGACAAAATTAATTACTTTAATGAAACTTTTTTGCAAAATTTAATAAAAATCCACTGTTCGAAAAAATATACAATGGAAATATATATTTTTTTCAATTTTTAAAGTTTATTTGAAAACGTTGAATAAGGCTACAAGTAAGACATAAATCCATAAATCAGGAATATGACAAATCATTAAAGGGCTGCACGATTCCAAAGAATTATTGAATCATATTACTATATGCTTTAAATTCTAAATTGTATATAGTCATCAACAAGTATTTAATAAGCGTTCTAATTAAAATTTTCAATTAGTAATATGTTTTTTTTTGTTTTGATATGGAATAAAATTTTCCTTTACAAAATAATTTCATTTTTAAATTACATACAGTGTTTTGCATGAAATATTTTAAGTTTATTTTGATTTTAATTGTTTTAAATAGATATATTATTAATATCAGATATGTTGCAAGGTATTGGTGAATAATATTGCATAATTATTACTTTTTCCTTAAATTCTCTCGTACCATAGAGGTAGGATTTAAATTTACACACGTGCGTCGAGAAACTTCAGTAACATGACCTCAAAATATTTAAATTATTAGTGAAACTATCCTAATAGCAGATGTATTAAAATATTTAATATATCAAAGCCAACTTTAAACCATAGGTCAAGCTTCTTTTTATGTAGCCAAGCGAAAATCGTCTATAGAACAAAACATTTTAAAAATAAATATAACAAATAAAATTCATTCATTTAACTTATTTTGAAGCTATGAAAATTTAGTTGTAAATTAATACACAAAATATAAGAGCACTATATCCTGTTGTATTATTAAATAAAAAAAAATCTCCTAGTTACATTTTCTCTTAACAAGAAATTACACATAAATTGTTGTAAATCATTTTATCTACATGAAAGAGGAATTGCTTAACTAATCTTGAACCCATTTTTGAAGGAAATGTTCTGAATTAGTAGGAAACACAGAAGAGTCTTTATTAACTAGTCACTTTGTTAGAAATCTCTTGTACAAAACTTATTTACATAATGAGCTCCTTGATAAAACACTTCTATATGTAACATAATTGCATGAAATACATTATCTGCCTCAAACGATATAGGATGACCTAAGTGTAAGTTATTTATAGTGATCTGTCTATTATATATTGAGCTGAATTAATTAATTCCTTTTAGCTTAGTCCAAAAATAAAAGAAATTTTATGGATAATAAAGGTAATCCTAATGTAATAGTTAGTATTATATTAGATATTTTATGAAAATAGTGAATAGCAATAGAGGAGCAAAGACTTTTTAAATTTTACATAATAGTATATATTACTTAGAAGTTTATATTTATAGACATTGCTTAACAGATTTAGGTGTAACTGGATGTTTTCAAATTAATAAGAGCCAAAGACTTTATATTACTGCAACCTAAACAGTCATCTCATAATTATACAGTATTAATTGTAACATAAGAGAATTAAAGCTATGTTGGTAAAGTAAATAACAGTTTTGTGTTATTTCTAATTTATAATAATTATAAGACACGTCATTCAAATTATTTTTTAAAAGAATTTATCTCTAAATTGAAATACTTTAAAGTTATGAAAAATGAAAAAATGTTTTATGCTTCATTTGTATGTTACAACATGATAAAACTAAGGAATATAATAATGTTCTGTGTTAAAAATATATAGCAACATGTAAAATATGCAACATATTTATAATATTTTGTACACGTTATACAAAATGATTACAAAAAGATTGCTTTATACTTTAAGTTGCAAAATTTAAAACAGTCTGAAAGGTAAATCGATTCGGAGGAAAAAGAAACATTTGCGGGTAAATTACACCATGGTTATATTTGTATTAAAAATGAATTGATATGTTGATTGATGTATATTTTGTGGGGAAATTTTATTTGAATCATTATATTAGTTAAAAAAAACTATAATAATGGGCTGTTTCTTTTTAAAAAATATTTTAAATAGTGTGTCAGGAGTTTATCCTAATTTCTATATTTTCTTAATGTTAAGGTAACTTTTCATTTTTGTAAGTATTTTTTATATCCTCGTATTTTATGTATTCCTGCATAAATATATAAATGGATTATCTGCATTAAAGTGGATATAATTTGTTGTATAGTAACAATTCCCAAGAAATATTTATAAATATTATATTTTACGTCAGTTTTTATAATATGGGAAACGGCATGTCTTACGGCTTATTGAATTTATAATTATGATATGCAGAAATACGTAATTGTATGCATTCATATAGAAATGAAATATGCTGTTTTATACTGTTGACTAGGGCTTACAGAAACAAGACATTTCTTAAATGCAGTTTTCTAAACATATATATATTGAAAATACTGACAAATAATTTGGCACAAATATTTTCTTTAAAACAATTATAAATGACGGAGTAAAATTAATTAACTAAGCATACATATTTGCACGTTTAATTAATTATTGAAATTTAGTTTATTCTATTGCATAGTAATAAATTTAATTAAATATAGATCTTTAATTAAAATAATATTAATTACCTATGTACTTTATAGCAGATTGATCATTGGTGTATTATTTTTCAATATGAATAATAACTCTTAGAATTTATTTAAAAACTAATTTTGATTATTGAGAACGAAACGTTACAAAGTAGGTAATACTCTTTGTTCCATTATAATTAATGTATTGTGTTATAAATATTAATTCAATTTCTCATCATACGCAAAAAAAAAGTATATTTCCAAATAAGACGAAGCATATTATGTATCTATTTGTGTAAAAACTTTATAACTACATCTGTAAAAATTATAACTTTATCTGTAAAAATATCACAAAGTTCAAACTTTGAATGAACAAAAATTATTTTAAGACGTAGAATATTTTTTTAAAAACATGTCACAAAAGTTTTATTTTTAAAAAAATTAATAATATTTAATTTTTTTTTATCTTTGATATGAAGAATCTATTCAGCTATGTGTGTACGTGTTATTAAATCAAATAAGTTATCAACAAGAATAGTAGATATCAAAAGATGTTACAATATCACTCAAATAAAATAACCAAAAAATTGTATCAGAAAAAAAAATAAAAATTAAAAAATGATTAAAAATATATAAGTAAATAAGATAATATATTCATATTTACTAATTTTTGGATTTTTCACATACTTTTATTAAAAAACTTGAAATTTAACTAACACTTTTCTATTCCAATAGTATTCAAATATTATATAACTTAACTTGTTCTTCCGTAAGAGGATGTTTCGACATAATAAAATTTCTCGATAATAAATGCCTAAAACTTCCATCATTAATTGATACAGCACTTACAGAATTAAATGGGAAAATAATTACTTAATCTTTCTTTATAAGAAAATAACCAAATATATCATTATTTTTAAAAATGATTCTTTTTGTAACCACTTAAATTAAATAACAAACGGTACAAATTATTATAAAACCATAGTTATGGAAATTATGCTTATATTTAAATAAATCATTCTGAAATGGGATTAATATTCATGCATAATAGAAAGAAAAAAAATGAAGTATTATGACTAATTCTTCAGAAATTTTATTTACCGATAGTGGTTATTTATTCCCTATTTTAAAATTTTGTAAAACTGTTTGAAAATTTTGCAATCAACATTATTCGTATCAAAATATGTATATAAACATTCATCTAAATTTTATTGTAATATATTAGAAAATATATACTCTTGGTCATTAAAAATGCTTCAAAGACAAATATGCAAAAATTAACTTAGAATATATATTATAATATACAAAAATTAACTTTTCAAATTTTCATGTAAAATAGATTGCGATAGTGACACATATAATGTGCTTAACTGAAGAATTTGTACATCAAGTTGGATTTTAAAGTTATTGTCTGATGAAAACTGTTGTGATATGTATAACGTGCAAGGAGAAGAAATGCTTATTAGCATGATTCTGACTTTAACAGAATTTGAATTTTCACCTGCGTATATTTTGGCTTCTCACAAGTCAGCATCATTGATCACGTTCGTTGACATATAATGACTATCAGCAAAATAGGGAACGATGATTTCTGCACCGTCATATGGATCTCTGTGTTGGATCTCAGTGCTATCAAGATTAGCCAAGGAGACATAAGTGATGCCCTCGACTATTTAATGTATTCTTAAGCTATATTATGTGTCCTGAATCAAGACATTGGATCATTTTTAAGACAACAGGTGCCATAGTGTCTGCATGAATAAATCACCATTTGCAGGAATAAGAACCATGCTGCTAGGCGACTATGGCTTCGCTTATCCTAATGCTATAAGTATGAATACCTCCAACGCCGTGATCAACAACGAACCTGTATGCAGGAATGGCGTGACATTGTTTTGCCTGATGATTTTTAACTATCTTCACGTTTGCAGAATCAAGACAGACGAATCTGTATTTGCAGGCATTAAGAAAAAAATAAGTTCCCAACTTACATTCAACATTTACTAACTGGCCTATCAACTATAGTGACTGCATCGATTTCCATTAGATACACCTTTAATTTACTTGTTTGTTCACATTGACGGTATTTTAAACAATTGTATTTGTGTTAAGGTTTGCAGCTTTATTCTTTATTCAGACATCGTGAAATTATTCATTTCAATAAAGTAAAAAAGACTTAATAAAGTAAAAAAAAATATTGTTGTATTTATACAGATCTTATTTGAAAGTTAAAATGGTTAGCTGCAGTCTTTATCAGTCTTACCTGTCTATAGATGCCAAGTAAACGGATCATTACCAAAATTTATTTCTAAGGCCGATGAGCTAAGGCATAGTTTTAAAAATTTTTGAATACTGTACCCCGGTATACAATCCAATCTATATTTGACTCGAATCCAAGAGTTATTAATCGCTGTTATTTTTCTGAAACGGTTGATTTGGGTGTTGGCATTTCAGAGCTTACGCTTCCAAATTTCTTAAAAACAATTGATTGCTTAAATTTCCAATATATTGTTGTTGATACACCAGCATGCTTCCCTGTACCTAGCACTGAATGAGGATCAACCAGTTAGATAGGAGTAGAAGGGTGGAGTCTTTGTAATTTTGAATTAGGGACCACACAGAAGACGTCCAATACTGGGCGTGCCACCTCCAGAGTTATCATTTCACTTGGAAGACATGCTTACCATGCCCAGTTTTAACGTGCTCCAACCACTTTTAGCGAAGAAGGGCTAATCTTCGATTAACCCGGGTTTCAAACTCGCTTCCTTCCGATAATGAGAATGACTCCCTAACCAACCTAGCCACTATGGCCCTTAAAACATATACTGTATTCTTCCAATATAGATTTTGTTGTTTGCATTTCTTCTTGATATAGGATTTTTAGTGACAGTTAGTATTAATAAAATTTTACTTACATGAGGTAATAAAAGATATATGTAAACAATGACCATTTTTTTTTAAATTTATGCTTTATTTGCTCATTAAGTCTTTTCATGATTTATTGAAATGTTTACATTTTGTTGCTGCCTAAATAAGCATTTATATGGATCTTTTATAACACTTGAATTACACTTTATTTTTGCAACTAATTACTTTATTTTTCTTTGAGGATTATTATAGAATAAGATCACGAATTTCAACGAGCTGTTTTTTGAATGTTCATTACCTTGTTTTCGGTTGAGAAGCTCGTGAGTTCGATGATCCTATCAAACGGAGTTTTACGTATTGATTAGATATCCATATCAAACTAAATTTAAAATTTATATTAGACATCAAATAAAATAAGTGTCTATAATGTATCAATCAAATTACAATAAAGTAATAAAAAAGTGTCTACAATGTATCAATCAAATTACAATAAAGTAAAAATGTGCATCAAGGTTTTCATTAACTTTTTCTTATTAAAATACTTTGAAAATTGGATAAAATTATTTGAAAATTGGATTTAATAATATTTTGAAAAGTATATGCGAAATAGGTTTTGAAATTATATATTTAGCTAAAAGAATTTCAATGTATAAGTCGTATACACACGTTAAAACTTAGAAATGTCCATATTGATAAAAGCACTTCATAAAAACAATTATGACTAATAATATTTATATTTTTCATCTTTATTTTACTATTATTACATTAATTTTATGGAATGAAAAAACATTTTTATGGAATAATAATTTATGATTTAATAACAATAATAATTTAAGATTTAACACACACACAGAATTTCTTTATTTTTCATTCATTTTAATCTCACAAAATGTTCTTATAGAGCCTGTAGTCGTACTTCATTCATTGTTAATATGCTTTTCATGATTTACATTACAAAGAATTCACATTATTTCTTTTGGAATGCATTAAGGAATAGCAACATTATATTGAGATATTAACTTATTTATTTTATGTCTCAGGACATTTTTATAAAGACAGAAAAATTACTTTCACATCACATAGAATAGCATCCTTAAAAATGATCATTTCTATTGGAAGCAAAAATGGTTATTTTACTTGTAAATTTTAATATTTTTATAAATATTCCACAGAACAATGAAATTTGAAGTTAGAGATTGGGTGAATAAAAGTATCTAAAAAGCATCACTTCAAATTACAATACAGCGCAACTACTCATAAAAAGTTTTGTAATCTATTTCGTATAAAAATACTTTTATAGTCAATTGTTCTACTTTATATTTCCTTGTTAATTTTTCTTTTTGGTGTGCAGTTAATAATTAAATTTATTTACATTATTTGTAACACTTTATCTTATATTTGCTAGAATTCTTCAAGGATTTACATCATTTCTAGGTATTAATCAAATTTTATTTTTGTTTCAGTATTCTTTTTATAAAGACATAAAAATTACCTTCATATTGTAAAATATTTCTGCTATCACCAGAAATGTTTATTATTATGTAAATTTTAATATTTTTATATAAATATTTCATGAGGGGATCAAATTCCATAAGACCCGTTTCGGACATATGTGTTATAAACTTTTCTGATCTATTCAACAGAGGTGCTTAAGTGTTTCATGCCCTCTTTTGCATTCAAAAACAAAACTGTAACAATCGATTGGTAAGTGAGGGAATAATATTATAAAAATATGTATTTTCGAAGAATAAAAATATGTATTTTCGAATTTAAAATTATTTGTTGTTTAGCGAAATCTCAAATAAAAAATCAAGTATACATAAACAAAGCTATTGAAGCCTGAAATAATATAGATTTTGAATTCTGTTTTTGATAAACATAATAAGAAAAAATAAAAATTTCTGTAATTTTTATTTATTTTTAAATAGATTTTTTTGTTAATACAGATCTATAGATGCAAATTTTTGGAATCTCTTAGAAGTCGATTTTAAAAGTTTCCAATTTTTTCCTTGATTTTTTTAAATGTAATATTTTAAAAAATAAATTGACCATTTCATAAAATCTCATTTAAATCAAATTGATTTGATTTTAAAAGATGTAGATCGTATTTTTTCACCTCTTACCATTATATCAAAATAGTGTAACTTTTACCTTCAATAATATAGGTAAACCTGCAATAATTCAAAGAGACAAATATTTCTATTAGACCCATTTTAAGTTATTCCAATATTTTGAATCAGAAAGCAGAAGTATAGAAAAGAAATATATTGCTCACAAAAACAATCTTTACGGAAAAAATACTTTGGTCTTGATATATATTTGTCGAGAGATAATATTCTCTTGAATGATTCAAATTTGAAAAAGTTATAATCTATTCTAGCAGAAATTTTCAGAAATAATGAATGTTTCATATATATTATAAAATAGTAACAGCCAAAACTCTACATAGAACACATTTTAAAAGACTAGAATATGTTAAAAGATTTACACGCACACAGTTCAGAATATCAAAACTTTGACTATCTGCAACAATTATTAGCTCGATTAAAAAAATGTGACTCACTGAAAATTGAACAATGTACAATTATTATACTGAATAGACTGTATGCTTATTTATTACATTAATTCAGACCATTGTCAACTTATCTTTCTTTAATTTTCAATAAGACTCAATACGAATTCATTCAAAAAGACTGGGAATTCATTTAAGACCATGAATTCATTCATGCCTGACATGAGAGTGTCTCTTTCTAGTGATTGAATTCAAATTTTCGATTTCCCTCATTTTTAACCTCAATAAAATTGATTATTTACAATTAAATTAAAATTTATATGTCATCTTTTTCATCATCTTTATTATTATTAGGATAACGGAGCATATGATATGGATATTAATGGTTCAAATCTTATAAGCTTGTAATACCAGTCCCCAGTACTTATGAATTTTGTGCATCTATTTTAATATTTGGTTTGTTAAATAATTTAAATCTTGAATTTGCTTCATAAAATTTTAGTCGCAATATTATTAAGATTTTTATATGTTAAACAGCATTTTCATATTGAATTAATATATATGTTTTCATAATTAAACATTAAACTATTGTTACATTAAGAACATTATTGTACCCGAACTCCATCTAAGTTTCTTTTCTCCTTGAAATACCAATGTATATACCTATTACAACAACACACAATTAAATAATTTCTTAATAATCAATGTATAAATTAGCGACCATGCAACTTTTTAATTACTTTATAATTTATCAAAATGTTAAAAGTAAACAGTTTCTTTGGAAGCAATATTCTTAAATATTCAGACACATTATATTTAGGTAAATTCTTAGGCTATTTATCTTGTATTAACAACAACATTAAAGTTAATATTAATATAATCTCATTATAGCTGTATGAAGAGGTAACTAAATAATATCAGGAAATATTTGATTAGATAATATTTTTTAACAGGTTATCATTTTTATGCCAAAATCACAATGAAAAATTGTATTAAGAAGCAAGCTTTGTATTAAAAGACATTACATGAGTTAATACATTTTTTTATTTTGTAAGTAATATTACCTTTTTAAACAGGGTCACGTAATACAAAGATAAAAAAGTACTGTTGATTAAAATTTATTATCTTTATGGCTCAAGTGGGAGGATAAAGGTGCATTTGTTATCCTAACTATTGAAAATCCATAGTAAATGGTTAAAAGCGGTTGTGTAGAAAAATTTGGGGGGAAATAAATTATAAATTAAAGCTGTCTTTTGGTAAAAAACCTGAACTGATAGAGGGATATTAGGAATGATTAAAAGAGGCAGAAAAATTATCTTAGGATTTTGTTAGCGAAAAGAATAAATTTGAAGCTGAAAACTCTTAAATAGCGTTATATCAACAGAGATTTATTTAAAAACATTATGATACTATGTATTGTAAGAGATATAACAATTTCTGAATGTTGTAGATCAGGAAATTTCTAAGGACTTACATACAGTGCTGGAGAACTTTGAATCACCGCAAAGTCATATTACAAAATAAAATTTAAAAACTTATTTAAATCAAAATTTTAGAACATTAGTATTATTCCTGCAAAAGGGTAAAATGTAAATAATAATATCAAAAGATATAAATTCTATATAAATTATAAATATGACTGTATGTTTTTCTTATAATTTTTTAATAGCTTTTGTTTATGAAATAACCTCAAAATGTATTTTTTTTAACTATTATATTCACAATGCAGTATTTATCTGCAGATTTAAAATTAACATAGTACATATTTATATTATATGCTTTTTTTGCAGCATTCAAGTTATATTTTTTTCGAATGTTTGAAAAAATTTAAAAAAATGCAGTATATAAAACTAACTAATTTTAATTATTTTTTATAATTTCTTACTATTAATAAAACATACGTTGAGAAAAATTCATTGAAAAGCAATTTAATACTATTTAAATATGAAATTACAGTTTTAAATACTTAACAAATATGAAATACTGTTTCTGTCAGATTTAAATTTTGATAAATATCTGCACGTATAATGATTGAGGCGCATTAATTTTTTTCTCACGTACATAAACTTTTTCTGCGGTTATTTGATATGATGTTTGTTCCTGAAAAAAATGGGTTTAACTCTACAAGAAATTAAAATGTTAGTTCTGATATTTGTTTTTATGTGATGTTTTTATGAAGAATTATAAAATGATGACCTTTTTAAAAATTTATGAATAGTGTAAAATTTTTTAAGATAGATTGTTCCACATCTATCTATCAATCAATCAATCTATCTATCTCTCTCTCTATATATATATATATATATGTATATTAATTGAATATATATATATGTATGTATATGTAATTGAAAGTATATCTCTATATTTAAGCCCGAGGGATTTTTTCAGTATTACAATACATGTGTAAGCATTATTCGAATATTTTAATTAATTTTATCGCCATAAATTACTTTCTAATTCATATTTTAACTTTAAAGGTCACGCATTAAGTCAAACAAATGCGCGTTATATTTGTACCAAATTTCCGAAAAATTAGATTAAAATTCAAAAAGTAGTTTTGAAAGTCCACTGTCTCCTTAATGTGTTATATATTAATATAGGTTTATTACAAAAAAATCTTGATTCTGACGGTCAGTCGTCTGCGGGAATTTAAATAAATCAAATAATGCCATAAAGACCGTTAGAGAAAATAACATTTAAATATTTTGGGTAAACAGATTTCTTGGTTTTACTTTTTTTTATAAATTGTTGTAAACTATATTGTTTAAAGGCTATATTTATTTACTCTTTTTTGAAACAAAAGGGTTGTAGAAATATTGACACTAACCAGTAAAAATACATTACTACTCATACGAATTGCTAGCGAATAAGAAGCGGCTAAAATATGATACTATATATTTTTATTTTATTTTTATTTGCTGTTCCGAGCTCTCTCATGTTTTCGGAAGAAATATTCATAATAAGTGATGCGTGAAAAATTTGTTAAAAGAAGAAATAACTGGTTAAACAGAAATGCATATTTTCTCAAGCATGCTTACTAAAAAAGAAGTATGCATGTTTTGTGCTTTTATTTCCCAATCTTTCCTTACTGTTTCATTTGTGTGCATTAAACAAAAGTAATGTTACAGATGTAGCATCTTTTCGAATAACAAATAACAACTTATGAATAATCTATTTCAAGTATTTTCAACGTAATGTACATTACATGCTCACCAACAAAAAATTAATCACACACAATATTTAATAATTCAACATTTATTAGAATATACAGTATTCACAAAATGCGTTATATGGTAGCCTTTATTTTTTTATTTTATATACTCAGGTAATTCATCTACAGAATTTAATAAATATATAGAAGACATCCAAGTGCTATTATTGTGGATTTATATAAAATAAGCAAATAGCGAATACATGAACATATATGAAGACATTCCGAAAAAAATTCAGCAATAAAATTTGCAGCTTATTAATAATATCAATTTGACAAGAATAAAAAATTGAGGTAATGAAATCTTATGGCAAAGCTCTGGTTACTTCTGAAAAGTGGCAAATAGATGCTGGACCAATATGTTGGTGTGGAAGTATTGGATGTAATTAAACATATTTTTCTCAATACGTGAGCATGATTTACTACATAACACATTTTATAGAATTCATTATACGCTAGACTTTAATGGTATTTATTTTGATGATATGCAGTGTGCGTAGAAAATTATAGAAAACATGTTGAAATAATTGACTTAATTTCAAAATTTATCAGCCGATTATAAATTATTACATTTACACATATTAGAAAATTTTACTGAGTTCATTGGCCATGAATTGCTTTTCTTTCATATATTTTAAAAGAAAATTCATTTCAAGCAAAAATGATTGTAATTCTGATTTTGTTTGAAATCCAAATTTGAAAATTTAAAAGGTGTACTGTCAGATAAAATCCTGTAATAACGGCAGAATTAGAATGAAAAATATTTTCACCCACTGTTTTAGGACTACATTGTTTTATAGAAATAATTTTAGCCAAATTGCTTAGTGAAGGACGAAAAAGACGAATAAAATAAAATAAATAAATAAATAAAACGTCTGTGCAAAAAGTAGTGAACAAATTTCTAACAAGAGTATTAAAGCAAGAAGAAAATGTATTGATTTTAATAAAATAGTGATTGGCAATATTGTATTTCAGTTTGGATAGTAACAAAAACATGGTTTAATGCATTGGGGAATTTTTTAATGGAAATTCTATTGAGAAGAAAGTTTTAAGGTTCCAATATATGGATCAGAGTTATTTTTATTTTATTTCCAAATAAAATCGTTCGAAATTCTCAAAAGTAAGATATATACATTTATTTAATTGCAATAATTCCCTCTATCCAATTTCTTTAACATGTTTTCATACACAATTTAGGCATGAAAACTGGAATTAAAATTTTTTGTTACAATGCCCGGCTGATCTTAGGATTATTCCATTCAATACTTCAAGGAGCAAAGATGGTGTCAAGATATACAGTGCAGTACACAGGGGGTGTGTTCATTTTTTGCCCTGAAAGTGAAAGAATAGAGAAACACACACACAGAGGAAGAGAGAAAGGAAAATTCATACCCGAATTAGGATTCGAATCCGAGACATACTGTTTCGAAATTAGGATCGCTAGCCGTGTCACCATCAATCGGCATGAAATTTAAATATTAATAATATGATTTTTTTTCCTATTGTTATGGGAGAACACTTCAATATTAGCAAAAAAATCGGTAAGCAGTAAGGCATTTTGTAATAAATTATAGAGCTTATTTTATACTTTTATCTTCCTAGTGAGATTCAAAATAAATATGAAATTAAGAATCCTTCTGAGAACATGGAATAATTATGATAAAAATTAAAGGATGACGTAAAATAAACAACTAATTAAAAAAAGGAGAATTTGAAGGATGTTGTGAAAAAGCTTGAAACGTTATTGAGATTTGACATTGAAAATTAATTAGTTTTCCTTTATAAATTACGGCAAGACAAGAAATTAGTTTTATCGTATTGAATCTGGAAAGTAATATAAGATTCAAAGCGATTTTTCATTATTTTTTATCTTTAACTTTCACCATTTCTGTAGAAAAGTCATCGATAAAAAATCTGTATTTTAACCTAGAAAAATTCTTATATAAAAAAGACATTATCTACCTTTTATAAGCATGTAGTTAAAAGATATGTCTTATAAAATATTTCAGAAATATGCATTCTAAAAATTGTTTTCCATATTAAAAGTAACCAATTTCATTCAACTAACACTCGTTTCGAGAATTAAGAATGCTACACACTTGTGGCAGGAAAACAATAAGTGTGTAAAAGATTTCAATGCATATTATTATACACGATGGTTTTCTTTAATAACAACGCTCACTTTATTAATTGCATATTGCTTTACCATTATAAAGAAAGACTTTAAAAAATAGGCTATGTATAATTTACTTAATCAAACGTCGTTTTAGGTTCAGTTCAATAGCAGCATAAGCTAAACATTAAGTACATTTCCATGGAATTTATGTAAAAAAGGCCTGGAACTTTATTGATTCACTTAAAATAAAATTGTGTTACATATCAATGACATGTTTCTTCAATAAAACTTATTTAATAAATTTTTAGTTGATTCATACTAATCAAGATAATGAATATTAAAGTTTAATATCAAAGTGTAAAACAGTTAAGAGATTCCAAGTCAATATTTGGACCCAAGCTTTTTTATTTAATCGAAACTCTAGACTTCAATTTTTTTATATTTAGAATTAAATTAACTGAATTAAAAAGAAATATACTTACTTATTATAAAGTATTTATTTTATAAAATTTATCAATTTTGATATATCAGATATAAAGAATAGTATTGTATAATAATTACCATATATATAATTAATTATAAAAATTTTTAAGATTTGATTAATCGAAAAATTTCTCTAAGGAATCAAGAACAAGTTTGATTTTTTTGCAATAAATTGAAAAAATAGTTCATACGATTTTTCTCTAAAAATAAACAAAATTGAAATTACTCATTTTAATTTCTAATAATTCAATCACATATGAAAAATACATTTTGCTGACAGAAGGCTAATAAAATAATCTTCAAATTCCTGATAGAATACCGTCTTAACCTTAATAGTAATCGAATTGATTTAAATAAACCTTGACATATAGATGCTTATTAAATATGTGCGCGTTTTTACAACTATCTAAGAAATATGAATTTACTTATCGGGTAACTTACTTTAACAACTCACTACACAGTTGCATTCAAAATTTTTTTATAACAGAACTGCCTTTCTATACCTGAAAATAAGTTACCTTTTTCAATTATACATTAGCTTCCTAAAAGTTATATAAAGGACATTTTATGACGACAATTGTGTTACATCTTAAATGCACGCAGTGAAAACAGCTCTTAATTTTGAACAGCAGTTGTTGTTTGAGGTTGAACCTTTATCTAGTACTGTTTTTGTAACTTTATTACTTATACCAGAATAATTTTACTAGGTTGTATTATGAGTATTTGTGGTAATCCCATTATAATGACGATGATTGCTTTTAAGAGCATAAAGAAAGACAGATACTGGTTATAAAAGCAGATACTAACCAGTAAAACACAAGAAAAATAAGTAATGGAAAGTAATAAGCCTCTTAATATTTTTTCTAACTTATTTAAAGATGTGTAAATGAAGAATACGTTACATTTTTATTCAAGAAGCCCTCTATAATGATTATGAAATTAGTTTTTATTTTATAAATCAATATAAATATATATTATAATTATGATAATTCTCAATTAAATGCCAGAAAACATATAAAGGAGCAAGTGCTCTTCATATTTGTACATTTTTTAAGTAATACAAATTTTGTAAGTATTGTTATTAATATTAAAATAATTTTATCTTTGCATAATATAGTTTCAAAAGATATTTAAAACATTTTCTATTATTTTTTTTGTGAAAAATGTGCTCTATAAATCTATTTAAAGAATAAAATTATCATTTGCTAACTTTCATGAGTTTTTGAAGTTCAGAAAAGTGTATTAAATCCGTTTCATAAAAATACATATAAAATTCGCTCCCTTAAATACTTGAATATTATTTCTCATTGCAAGATATATGAAATTACCAAACATTGTTTTAGGCTGGAAACGAATTTTCATGATTAAATTGCTCTATAAATTATGCAGATTAACAGAATGTTAACATTGATAGGAACAGGTCAGCCGTGAATATCGGAAGTAAATGTACTTCTGTTAGTTTCCCGATTACATTTCCTACTGTCCCCTTGATCAGCAATAGCTAGTTGTTTTGTGTCAAGAACGGAAACCTTTCCGGATAACAAGTGACCACTTGAGGACGAAGCAGGACTTGAATTTTCCGGCAGTGTGACCGAGTCCATAGGGACTTCAGTTATAATATGCAAATCTCTGTACCTGGGACTAGTGTTATTGATCGAAATGCACTGATGCGTTTTCCTTGCTATTGGATTATCTCCCTTTTCTGCAGGCAAAATTTGGAACAGTATCTAAACATTACAGACGGATATTTCTCTCATTTTTAGAGCTTCTTTGATTTTAACAGTATCTCAGTTTATTAGCATATAATGATCAACTGTACAGGAAATGGTTAAAAAGTGCATTGCTTTAGTTAAAAGTTATTTCAAAATGCTGTGTTCAACGATTTATCTTAAACTTTATTCCTAATTAATGAAAAGCTAAAGCAGTGTGAAATTAATTTTTTACTTAATTTCTTATTTGACTTAATATTTTAAATGCACATGCTTGGGATATGTTTTCTAAGATATGCTAAAAGCAGAAATTATTTTGATTAGCTTTCCAACAATATTTTAATTTTATATTCATAAAAATAAGGATAAATTTGATAAATGATTTTAATTTTAGTTTCAGTCTTTCCTGTAAACACGAATGCTAAAATTACTGTCATTTAAAATTTGAAAAGGGATTGTATATTTATAAAATGGCATTATAAATAAACAAATGATACCTTTTATATAACTGAACAATTAATATTATTTATTATCAAATTGTGTATCTATAATGTGCTCATTACACTGCAAGCATTAAACTTTTATGATCTAAATACCGCTTAAATATTAGTTTATTTTACGATTTGAATGCTGAATCACATTATGAAGATTGCCTGCGTAAATTCAAAGGAAGTTTCAGAATTACTTAAAGGGAAATCAGAGCTGCTTGAACAATTTAAAACCTTTTAATAATATATTAGAATAAAATATAGAAGTATTTTTTAATGTAGAAATGAGCTTTATTAAAATATTTTCAAAGATTCAAACATTTAATTTTTCCGTAGAACTAATATTAAACATACTTAAGGGAGAACTAATCAGGAGTCAAAATTTCGTGTTAATGTGGAATCTAAAGGCATTCAAAGGAGTTTTAATTGAGAAGGATGATATATTTGATTAATGATTTCTCTTAAATTTTTAAGCAAACTAATTTATTGATAGAATTATAGTATTAATTTAACACATAATATTAAAGTGGTATTATTCCTTTGATTACCTTGCCGGTTTGTAATGATTGTAGCTAATTTAAAGTATTTTAAGTACATTATACTGATTACAATAATTCTTCACATTACCGAATCCTTTTTTTAAAATTTAATTGATGATATCAGTGTGTTTTGCACTATATAAATCATGAAAGGATTTAATTTTTATGGTAGTAATAAAACATAAACATGAATATATTGTTAACAGTATGCAGTTTGCACTTTTAAAATATATAAATTGTAATATAATATGTATTACAATTGGAAAATTGCTATTTTTCTTATTGACGTTAAACGCTTCGAATGAATTAAAATTCTGCATTAGACCATAATCAATAAGCTTCAGTTTGATAGAAATTCCTGAATAAAAATTGTCAAAATAACTGATAACATTCATTCAAATACTTGTTGATTTTTGTATCAACCAATGAGAAGTGTTCAAGGAGATGTGTATTTTGCGTGAATTTTTTCATTTTCTTATACGAAAAATGAGTCAAACTATGAACCCTAACTTATAACAATAAGGAATTTTAAATTTGCAGAACTCTTTCTCTTTATTAATTAATACAAAATTCTATAAATAACACTGCTGAAACAATTTATTTATAAATTTTGGCATTAGAAAGTTTGATTATGTTGTTGCACTAATATTAAAAGTAACAACATTTGAGGTTTGCGTTTCTATGTATCATTTTTTTTCGGTTTCAAAATCATGGCATATTAAATACTATCATATACTGACGTTTAATAAATGTTATTTCAGTTTCACAATTGCAAAAATAATTGTAAAATTCCTTATATTTAAGGTGTTCAACAATTTTATTTGATATTTTGAATTTACGTTATATAATTTCAAAACTTTCCTATGTCCTAAACAAGTTTTATATAAAAACACGAGCTTTTCATTAAAGTGATAAAAATTATTCAAAAATTAATAACATTAATAATCATTATAAAGTGAGATTTTAAGAGATTTTTTTTATTTCCTTATCATTACGAATACATGATACTTGCACTTCTGTCTTTTAACCATTTCAATTTTATGAAAACAATGTAAAAATGAAATCGTAGAATTCCAAATTTACATTAAAGATTTTGTAAATTTATGTCTGCCAAAATTAACTTCATCCTTTCAATTTTAGTTAAAGCTGTAAAATTTTAAATGTTTGTTTAAGATTCTGTAAATATGTGTCTAGCAAAATCTATGAGATTATATAAAGTATTCATATATTCCATTTCATTTGAGTAGTTTGAATGGGATATAAATGAAATGGCAAATAATAATGAGCAGAATTTATCAGTAATATTCCAAATATTTATATGCTAAACAATTATGTATTAGTCCTTTATTAATTCTAACTACTTAATTTGCAAATGGAACATTATGTGGCACTTTTATTTTTTACAAACAACACATTAAAATGCTTCTTCATAATGAGTTTAAAACATTTTTAGCATGCTTAACAATTTATGTCAGTGAATTCAATATAAGTATGCTTTTAATCCTCGTAAAAAGAACTTTTTTCCACGAGTTAAATATACAATATCATTTGTCATCACAAAGCATCATATTTTTAGTTTAGTACAATCTATCACAAACAACTTTGTGTTCCATTTTCAAAAATAACTTTCTTTTTATGTATATGATTTTCTCATAACATTTTGTTCTTCAATTTCCATTGTAGCTGTCCGCACTTCGAATCAATTTATCACAAAAGCAATATTTATTGTTTCCCCTGGAAAAATTATTGATTATTATTTCGTCAGTGCCTGCTTATTAAATATAATTTAGTTTCCTCTTATAATCAATCTTATGTAAAACTTTATAAATGTTATACATTAACCGCCGAAAAATATTAAAAATATCTTCAAAACGTCGTTTCTTGAACTGAAGCATTGCAATCCACTTCCAATTTCAGCACAGAAACTCAATAATGAATTGAAAGTGAATATAAAGTTAATACCAAAATAATTTATATAATTTAGCATAAATAACTTAATTTGAAAAGTAAATGTTCTTAATTGAATCTTATGAGAAATTAAATCTTTATAAATATTTATAAAAATAATCTCTCATAAACGCCTTAATTTACGTAAACAGTTTCTGAAATTCACTTAACGTATTCATTTTATGATCAATTTTTACTTTTATAAGTATTTGGATAGTCAGAAAACAAACAGAATAAATCTAAAAAAAAAATACGTTATTCGAATGCGTATCGTTAATTTACGATTATATTGATCATTTAATAGTTTGATGTGTATATCTCATCTGGTTAAAAGAATTTCAAATTTCTCTCATTTCTAGAGTATCATATTCTGTTATTTTCTTGATTTCAAAATTTTAAGTAATTTTTAGAACAGAAAAAAGTGTATGCATTAACTAAAGTCATTTGACAAAGAATTTTGAGAATAAAATTATAGTTTATATACACTTCTTAAATGAATAAAAAATGAATATAAGTTTCAACAGGATCAATATCAAGAATAAAAATAATTTTTTTCCCCAAAGATATTACCAAAATTTATAAAATATAATTGAATGGAACAGCCAACAAATCATTAGATAATAATCTTAGCTCAAAATTAAAGTAATGAAAATCTGGCATTAATGATGCTCATTCACAATAGTGATTAAATGTGAATGAATTATGAAGATTAAGTTTGTTAGTTTTAACTTGAATGCACACATGATTAAAACGAGTGAATAAAGGTTTTTTTTTATGAATATGGGTTCTATGATGAATTTTTATTTTAGTATGCTAAAAGAAATTTCGTTGTAAAATGATTGATAATATTTTAATATTTATTTGCATAATTTTTGCAGTGATATGTGAAATAAATTGTATACAATATACAATAATCTAAAAGACAGTAAAATAATAAGCTACTGATATTTTTGCATACTACCTGATTATATAACGGTATTAAAATGGTTCTTAAATGAAGTTGGTCAAAAGTTTGGCTTAAAACTTTCTGTAGTATGTTATCCGATAAAATGTATTTGTCAGCAATCTGTAACTCTAAATCTGGAAATATGAGATACAATATATCTTACGGATTAGATATTAAAATGTGTTAAAATTCCATATTTCACTCATATCATTTGTACCATAATTAAATATCAATATCATAGCTGAAAAACTAATACATGTTGCTTTTAATATTGTGGGAATAAAATTGAAATTTAATTTTAAAATATATTTTGGTATTGTAGATGTATTTCTTACTTATACATTATGCATTTGGTATCAAAATTTTTTAAACTTTTTTTATAATGCATAAAAATGCAACCTTGTTGATAATTTCAGATTTTACCTTTTCATTAAATTCAATAAACTTTAGGGTTAATTTTCACTTTAAGTTTTATTATAAGATATTTAATAAAAATGTTCGGATAATAAATATTTAGAATTGCATTATTCAAAAATACAACATAAGGTTAGATCTCATTAACGATATTCGTACTTTGTAAAATATAAATACTTATATTCTGATTAATATTTTATAATGCAATAGTTTTATTTCTTAAAAGAAAAATAAAAGATACTCTGAAGAAAGAAATAGTATCAATATTAAAGGACAAACTCTCTCTCTCTCAAGGCAAAAGAATTTGAAGGAACCTTTGTATGATATGGTCATTCATGTATACCCTCTGTCCTTCCATTCAACATTCGTACCTTTCCTAGAATTCAATATTTTGATTATCTTCTATAAAATCTACCTATTGGAACTCTAAGACATATTGATATAGAAATAGAAATTGAACCAAAAGCTATGTCTTTCAACAGTGATTGAGGAAAGAAATATACTTTTAAATCTTATATCCCCGAGAAACTAAAATTTCCTTCAGTAAATTAATTTTGCTTAATAAAATTATAAACTTAAAATAAGCATCATAAATCCATATTATCTATCATCTATATAAATATACATATATATATATATATATATATATATATATATATATATATATATATATATATATATATATATATATATATATATATATATATATATATATATATATATATATATATATATATATATATATATATGTCCCTATAAATTTTGATTTATAAGGGAATTATTATTTTTGCGTCTTATAACTGAATACAAAGCGCAAAAAAAAAGTTTACATTAAATTCTGTAATTAAATGAAGTTCTTATAAGCAATAGCTTTAATCCTGTGATCTTTTTAAAATTGAAAAATTTACTTTCATTTCTCAGTTATTGAAGCAAGCATATTTTTTTAAATACGTCTATTTTTTGTTTATTACGTTTGAAGCTTTAAAGCCAAAAAAGCATTTATACTAGTTGAACTAAAAGGTTAATGCTATTTCAGTAATCATGAACCAAATTTTTAAATGCATTTTTATTCTAACTTCTTGAATACGTAATTTAGTCCTTTGAATAGATATTTTAACTGAAAAATATGTTAAAATCATTATAGAAAAAAATATTCTGTAATGATGACAAATAAAAACATTTGTCTGATTCTTAATTTTATGTTTAATCTTAAATGTGTTTTCATAGAAATATAATTGAGCAGATTTTATTCACATCGCATTTAAAAATAAGAAAAAAATTGTACTTTAAACTCGGATTCTTTTTTTGATTTTCCATAACATATAAAATTATATTAAACTCAAATTTTAACTTACTCTTATTTAAATCAGGCCTAAATCATATGTTTTGATAATGTTTCAAATTATAGTTTAATTCAAATAATTAATTAATAATTTGAGTACATTAATATAATTTTTAAGATACATTAATTATATTTTGAGTCCAATAATTTAATTTTTAAAGGAAATGTATTTTTCATCATGGAAATCAGATCATTTTCATATGTTTTACCGATTTGGTGAGAAACATCGGCATATCCACTGAAAAATGGTTTTCTCTGATATTTGTTCGTTTCATTCAACCGTTTTTCGATTTACTTCTTTGTAACATACACGACAGACATCATTTCGAATCTTGTAAGTCATTTAGATCGAAATTCACTTGAAATTGTTGAAGTGCTCAATATCACGAAAGCATTGCTTGTGTCAGTAATGTATTTCTTTCACTGTCCATGTGAAATATAAATGGGACAAATTACTTTGAGGTTAATAATGACATTCGGAGTAAGGAATATGGATCAATGAATCTATCCTGAAATTTTTTTCATGGAATAATGATGTTATTTTAATGCGAAAGGATAAAATATAAAATTAAATAAGGATTAAGAGTAGTTCATGATGTGCAATAAATGTATGTTTTTTAAAAGATGCATAAGAAGTGAACTTTTTTACGTACTTCCCAGTTAATCCGTTTAATTCCGTTTTGATAATTTAAAAAATATTTTACATATTGAGAAAAAAATCACCAAATAACTAACTAGTAAAAATAATGTGAGAAATATTAAAAAATTACTTGAAAGGTTAGTTTGTAATTTGTATACATATTCAACATTTCATGCTAAAACTATATACGAAACTACTTAGAAGCTATTGTTATTATGCAAAGGGAACATGAAAAAGAATAGCCGATAAACGTTTTTATTTAATTTTCTTCATAAATTGTTAATTGAGAAAAAGGAAAAAAGAATAATATCAAAAAATTATTTACTTAGTTCTTAATTTTTCCCTGTTTTTTCATTTTATTTTTCCTAGAGTATATTAATGCAGATGGCATATTAAAAAGAAAAGGACATTTTTGTATTTTCTTTTATAATACAAAAAGCTCTGTTGTAAAAAATCTGTTATGCTTGTTTTAGTTTCGATTCGGTATCTTTTTTTTTTTTTTTTTTTTTTTTTAAATTTAAAGAAACAACACGTAAATAAATGAATTTAAAAAGGTATATTTGTTTTGTGTGATGTTTAAATTTATAGTATATACTTATTTAATAAGAAAATATACTAATAATAATGGAAGTTAAATTATCTTGATTCTTCTCTCTTAAGCAAAAACCTTTAAATTATTTATAAAAAGCAGTTGTGAGAGAGATGCAATGGAAAATGCTGATTTCTAATGAATACAGTACTTTATAGTAAAAATAATTACTCATCTTGGTGAGCTGCCTACACAGAGACTGCTTGACATTATTAATCTCTCTTGGAGCAAGAGGAGCTGGAAAAGGGCAACCATTATACTAAAAAAGAAACATGACAAAAATGCAACTTCACTTGAAGGTTACAGACCTATTGCCTTAACCAGTATTCCCTGCAAAATTATGGAGAAGATGATTCTTACTAGACTTATATATATATATAGATATATATATATATACCTTTTATCTCACAACCTATCAAAAGAACAATTTGCTTACCGGAGAGGACACAGCACTACTGATCAAGTTTTATATTTATGTTAAAGAATCAGAAGATGCCCAAGACAACAAACCAACCAAACACACGTTGCTGCATTTCTGTATCTCTCCAATGCTTTCGATAAAGTCAGGTGGTTACTAATCATAAAACTTTATGATAAATTTGAATCGATGTCAGGACACTTTCTGGATAGCTGATTTAAGGGATAGACTTATTCGTTTTAAATATAAAGAGACTCTATCCAGATGCTTCAGAATGCATCAAGGCGTCCTTCAGGGATCCGTCCTTAGTCCAACCTAGTTTTTATTGTATTTGGCTTGGATCGATAGAACAATATCTGATAAGGATGTGAAATTGGAATGTTCGCTGACGACATAGTTCTATGGTGCTCCGGCTCTGATGTGAACCTTATAGAATCAACTCTAAATTCAACGTTAAATGATGTGAGGAACTTTGCGTATGGCCACAAGCTGGTTTTTAATGTCTCCAAATCATATACAGGATTCTTCACCACTAATAAATATCTTTTATCCCCCCAAGTCCTCTTTAATGACCAACCTGTTTCTCATGTCAAACATCCGAAGTACTTGGGTTTCGTTTTGGATCCATAAATTACATCCAAAGGGCACATTCTAAATTTGATCAACAAGAGTCACAAGAGACTGAATATTCTTAAGTACATCTCGGGAAGAGACTGGAGTGCTGATGCAAAAAACTCAGGGCAACGTAAATTGTTCTCATCAGGCCAGTCCTAGATTATGGGTTCCCAGTGCACATCAGTGCTTTCTCAACTGGTCTCCTTCAATTGGAAAGGATTCAGTTAAATGCAGTTCGTATTATAACAGGATTGTAAAGTAGCTACCCGAATGGCATAGTTCTTTATGACGCAAATCTTCCACCACTTTGACTTATGAGAAACTCAAACTTAATTAAATATTTTAACAAATTAAAAAACTATGAAAATCAAAATGAAACAACGAAATATTTGTGCAAATGGAGAAATAATGAAATGTTAAAAACGAATATCCCATTCAGTTTGGTTGTAAAAATGAAGATAATTTCCCAATTGGTTGAGCAATCCTCTCTAAAACCTTGTGTTAGCCCGAATGAAGGTCTACCCAGAGTTCACTTCCACATTCAACTCATGTCTGTCACGAACAAAAACTCTGATGCTCCCAATTACCTAAGATAGCTGGCTCTAGAAGTCATAGAAAGCGATGCCACTTTGGTTTATACAGATGACAGTAAAGACGAGTTGAACTATTCTGGCAGCGTGATCTTCATCGAAAATCTTTTACTCAGGATTTCGAGACGCTTATTGGAAAACTGCTCGGTATTCAGAAGCGAATTAATCGCCATAAATGAAGCATTAAAGATCATCCTCCACAACTCTAGATCTAGTGATATTTGGATACTCACTGGTAGCCTTATCTCAGTTCAGTACCTATAGGACTGGTGTAGCGTGTGTGACCTTGTGGGCATAGAGATAATTAACAATCTCAAAAATTTGGCTACGTGCAGGGATGTTCACTTTCAATGGATTCCCTCCTATGTTAACATCCAAGGAAACGAAGTTGCAGATACCTTGGCCAAAAGAGGTTGCTCCGAGTTGCCCAACTGTGACTACAAACTTACTTATAAGGAAATTTTCTCCATCAAAAAGAAAGAAAACAAGCAAGTCTGGCTCACCACTCCAGCCCATCCATGGTTCATCAGGATGACCCCTGAGACCCTTGAGGGTGCATTAGACTTCAAATGTGACAGATATGATAAAGTAGCTGTATCAAGACTTTTAAATGGGCACCTGAAGTGCTTGAAATTTGAATCTGGACACAAGGTCTGTTCTTTGTGCACAAAATGCAATCTGAAGCCCCGATCACATCCTAGATTGTCTAGGATTTGCTTTTGCGGATGTTTACGCATATCCGCTTTTGATACGTGATTTCGCTAGGGTTCACGGTGTAATGGATCTGATCTAGCTACCACTATATCTTTGAAGGATAGGAAATAACAACAAAAATAATGTAATTATTCGCTCTTTTGCTTCTTATGTTTATTAATTTGTCTTTCTGTGAATTTGGCTTAATTATGATATATTTTATATTTCTACGAATTTCTTTTCTGTTTTTTGACAAAATAATTTAATAACAAGCAATTTATTTATGTAGTACTATGAAAAATCTAATATTAATCACATTAAAATATTGTATTGTATTTTGCATAACTAGGTTTTGTTGTTTGGCAACTAAAGTAATAATGTATGATGTTCTAAAATAATCATCCTCACTAAATATGCGATATACTGATAATGAATGTTCTTAAATTTTATTTAAATATGCAACAGCATTTTAAAGAAATATATTTGTTGAAGAATACGCTTAAAAATCATCTCCTACATATAAAAATAATTTGCTGAATTATAATTTTTAAAGAGACACTCATGGAAATATTTACTTGTTAAGGAGCTTTAAAAACTTCAACTTATATTTGATGAATAATCAATTATAAAACCCATGTTTTATTAAGATCATACATAATCACTTTGCATAATTTCAGATAAAGCAAATATCTGAAAGGATTTGAATATTAATATAATGAAATGTGATTTAGTATGATTGCAATATGAATCTGCTCCCCTTTGGAAGACTTACTCTTAGAAATTAACACTGTACATGCATATTAATTTTTAAAATAAATACAATGAATTGTCTTTTGAGTAAAGTAGTACTTATTTGTCCTTCTATTATGATGACCATCATGCATCGACTCACTGTTTCTGAAGATTCTCTTTGTTGTATAATGATACATATATCAAGGTTGCTTTTTTTCGCTCGACGGTCATTTTACGGATACTAAACAAGGTGACAAGTTTGGATAAAAATGAAAGATGATAAGAAAAAATATAGTCATAAAAATGTGATACAGAAGACTGCATGTATTGGAACCAGTATGTTAAAATTTTTACTTTCTATTTTGAAATCTTAGTCTTTAGAACCCTTTCTTTTAATGACGGTAATAAAATTACTAGTTAGTAATCAAAGTGTGTAAATAAGAAAGTAGGACAAGATTTAGACCCAACAGTTGATGCTTCGAAAATTCCTAATTTGAAAACAACAATTCACATATTGATAATGAATCATCAATGAAGCAGTAAATAATGTTGTAAAAGATATTAAGCACACCCCTGAATAAAATTGAATTTGAATAAACCCGATAAAGATACTGAGTAGTTGAACTGATTTATTTGTTACTCGATGATCATGTTTCGCACATGAGTACTTGTTACATCGGGATCAACAGTTTGAAATAATTTCAAACTATTAAAATCATTATCGTAAATGGAATACATGAACTGATAAACCAAACACCAGAAAGTAAAGAGTTTATATGACTATACCTGACACCCGTATAATATGGCATCGTTTCACGTCAACATATTAATAGGATAACATAATGTAGATAAATATCGGTGATCACTTTTAGACCCTTATAATACTGTATAACTAAGAGCTTATAAGTCACCCTTACGTGAGAAGAATAATTTTTATGAAATGATTTAATTAATGGAAGTAATTGAAGATGGTTAAGTCTTCGTTATTTAGAAACAAATACCAAGCAGAAGAGAATCAAAATTTTCTCTCTGCCTATTCTAAAGTTTTCCTGTCTCATGGAGAGGACTGTGATCAGTACTTATTTAACGTGATGGAGTCACATTTAGTAACCACACCTGATTTTCAGTTAACTCAGAAATTAAACTAGTTTCTTTCTAAAAATGAGAATAATGCATTTCCCAACCTGGTTAATGCTGCCCTTATATTCCAGAATAACATGTCTTAAAATACTATATCAAAGAATTTGATTTAAATGTTGAAAATTACGATACATAAATGAAATGTCTGACAATGAATTGGATATAATATTTAGAGTTAGTAAATATGTAAGTATTACTTATGATATCTATAGATACATACATAAATATTACTTAAGTATATTTTTAGTAAATATTACTTAAAGGAAAACGCTTATCCAACTGCAATATGACACTTCCATAGGTATAAGCATAATTGAAGTGTGATCAAAAAATTAAAGTATAAGCATTAAAGAAATTCATCTTGAACTTAGCTCGTATAAATCATTTAAGTACCAAAAGCAGTTTTTATCATGAATATCATTCACAAATCTTAAATATCTTACTAGCAGTGACTCAAATTTTTATTTTGAAGTTAAGAATACATTTTAAATATTTTTGTCTTAATTTCATTTAATTTTATGATAATCTGCTAAATAACTTTGTATGTGGCAAAAATGCTAAAAATCCGAATTTTGTTGACATGTTAATATGATAGGAACACTTTTAATTATTTGTAAGGCAATAAAAATCCTTAATAACATTACATTATCTTGAGGCCTATTAACATCATTATCTTGAGGTGTGTAAACAGAGTGTCTGTCATATTTAGGTTTTATAAAATGTCTGATATTCTTTGGAATCTGATCAATTGGATTTTTTCATTAAATGTAAATTAGACTCACTGAAGAAAAACAATTGATCTTGTATATGAATTTCACAAGATAAATTTTTCAGTTAAAGGAAAATGTACTTTTCACAAGTTTTTTTTTATTTTAGAAATTCCAAGGTAATACATTTAAAAGGGCCTTAGAATAAAGCTAAGCATTGAAAAAAAATAATGTTCTTAAAGTTTTTAACATATTTTTTCATACTCAAAGTTAACACAGCTTCAAACATTTTAAAAATTTAATATGAAAAGAGAAGGTAAATGAAGAAAAATAGTATTTGGAATTTAAGATAAGAATTTTAAAAGTCATATAAAAGAATATAAATAAAGCATGATAAACAGTAAATTTTGTTAGCATAAAAAATATACTAGTTATAAATTGTTACTATATAAAAAAATTTATATCATTAAAATTTAAAACACATCTAAATCACAATAAAACATAAATAATTAAAAACACTACTCACGAATCATTTAAATCGAGCTGATAGCATATCTTTAATATTAATGTATTTTTGTAGATAAAACTCTCTTAAATATTGGGAACGTAATGTTAATAAAATACTCCTTATAAATAAAAATACCGCCTGGACCGTTTGAAGTATTAATAAGATTCATTTACATTAATATGATGCGTTGTGTTTATATAATTAGGTATTACCAGCTAAAGAAATTTTAAGTTTTTTTTTAAATGAACACATACCTAATTTTATAAAAGTATTCTTTTTCTTAAAATTAGGAAGCTAAAATGCTTAGAAACTGTTCTTTAAATTTTTTATAATTTTTTTGTAATTCTGTATTAAATTTCCAATAATTACAAATTATTCTTGTTCAAAGTTTTAGCAAAATTATATATTTTACATGTGTGGGCTTTAACCTTCTAATTTCTTTGCATCTATATCTTATTATTAAGAATTTCTTATAACAACATCAATTTATACCTACTAAGTTAATTCACACTTTCAAAAAAAATCCCAGTATCCTCTCTATTTACTACATATTCTTATCAAAATGAATGCAATTTAAATAATAGTATGTAGATGTGAAAATCGTTTATATCTGTAATAATACTTTAAGAATCTCTCGTTAACTCATAAACATGTTTTCTGATATTTTTAAAGGGAAACATTTAAAGAGAAAGAAATGTATTATATATTTGCATTTAATTATGCCTAATAGCAAAGAAAAAAGGAACATTTTTAAAATTTGACTATTTCAAGTCATATTAGACTTTAAAGTAAATTGATAAGTATTACTTAAAACACAAAAACTCCGTATCATAGATGAAAGAGCAAACAAATTAATTCGTAATTGAAATTTGCCCTCATTGGAAATTTTCTAATCGATACATCGAATAATCGCTCTTACCAAAAAAAAAAAAAAAAAAAAAAAAACCATCAGTTTCTTTTAAGAAATGAAGAGATTCTGTGATTTTTCTTTTAATTTATACTTCAGAAGAGAAGATATAAAAAGCTTTATTTTAATTAAACGAGACGATATATATATATATATATATATATATATATATATATATATAATTTTTGCTCGTAGGAAAATAAAAATGCTGGAAGTAATTAATTTTAAAATTTGAAATTAGGAGTAAAATATGGAAAATGATTTTAGTTTTTGTATTATAAATATGTGAGAAAACGGAATTCTAAGCAACATAATTACTCTCACAATCTTTTATAAAAGTAGTGTATCCTCCAAAAATATTGGAGCAAGGATATTTACTTAAGACATATTTAATGAAAGTCTTTATAGGATTATGAGGAAGTATTCAAAACTTTTTTAACATTTGGAATGATTGATTGCGTACGTATTAAGCAGAAATGCAGTATTCCTTTCCCTTTGTTCAATAATTTTCATCAAACCAGGGATTCTCTACTTCAAAGAAGATACTGTATGCGGCTCCTCCTTATCTTAAACTTTTTTATTATTTATATACTAATTAGTTACTCCAGTGTAACATCAAATGTTAATGCAATTTGGTTTGGAGAACCAAATTTTTTATTGGACCATCGAATTATTTTCCACCATATATTAAACAATGTTAATTTGAATTGAAAAAGAATTAGATTTTTTAACGAGTACCACTTTTTTCCAATCGTGACTATCAAGATCTCCTCTTGATCCAGTATAAGAGTACATTTTGCACAAAAGGTCACATGAAAATCCGAGAAGGAAGAGGAAGGTTCACTGATGACGAGAATACAACTATCCCATTTTATCCTCTTACTGACTGATTTACTTAATTTTTTCCCGCATTCCGCAGTTTGAACTGGATTAACATCAAAAACGAAAATTCAATTCTAACTACTGTTGAATGCATTATTAGAATTTTAAATATTACTAGCTACCCAAATGGACAGATTAATAGTGATCAAACTTGTTGAAAACAAATCATTTAAAATATTCATAAAATCTCATCCTTATGCTATGTTCCGTAGCTTTGGCTCCAATGTTGAAGAATGTATGTAGTTTTTACAATACAATTTATAAAATTTATAAATTATTATTATTATTATTATACAATTTATTTAAATGTTATGCTAGAAATGATCATAGGGCAATATTTTACTTCCATCATTCCAGATTATTCGCGTTCACTGATTTTCTAAACACATAATGTGTTTTTTTGCCTACTGAAATCGGTTTTTGCTCTTTTAAAGATTTGAATATGGCATGTTTTCCTTGATATTCAACCTCTTAGTCCATAATATTCTTTTTTTTTGTTCTTGAATCAGCTAGAATACCTGTTGCATTAATTATACATGTAACTAGATATGAGGAAATTTTTTCTATCTTTGACGCATGTTCTTTTATCATTCTATAGTCAATTGCATTTGCATATTCTTTTCCACCTGACCTTGAGATATATTTCTCCGATTTTGTTTTTCATAATGTAAGCACAACTTTCGTAAGTCAGAGAAAATTACTTATCTTCAAACATTTTTTTTTTACAGTTTCAGCCTACATGGGATCATTTTCTCACAATATGATGATTCTGCTTGTTTTTACAGATATATAATCAGTTCTTAAATTTCAGATTAAAATATATTAATGCATCCTTCCGCAAAATATTTTCCAGTAAAGAGCATTTCTATCATCGAGAAATAATTTAATGCTAATGAAAACATGCTACAGTTTGAAAACTGACATTTGATAAGTGTTTTCATAACAGTAATAGTGATGAATTCTCTCTCATTACCATTTATAGCAAATTGTGTTTATGCTTTAGATTAAAAGAGGCATGATTTTTTTATAATACAAATACATATTTTAATACTGTATTTTTAATTAAATGTCATTCAATTTCTTTTCATTTGATGTATAAACATTTGTATTTGAAAGAAAGTTAATATTTTATATGAGCATCTAAAATTTAAAGACAATTATTTTTAATTTTTTATAACCACTGTAAAACTTTATTATTAGGTGTTTAAATTTCTTTTCCCACTATTGCATTTTCTATAAGCAATCTAATTATGTTTATTATTAAATGATTATGTTTTCATTAATTAATGATAAATAATAAAGTTTATTTTTTCTTATTTGCATTAATGTATTATTCACAATATTTATTTGTCACTAAATATTTAACATTTTTTTTTATTCTTGCAATTTAACATTTTTTTTTATTCTACATTTCATTGAAATTTATTTTTAAAATATTTAAATCCAAAATTAATTAGTATCTAAAGTTATTAATAACTAATATAAATGAAAGATAATATGTTCTGTTAAAGTAAATTAAAATTTATAATTTAGAATAAATTTTAATATATCATGATAAATAAATTATTAGAAGATTTTAACTCGCAATATAACAGGATTTTTGTAATGTTTAAGATTTTCTACCCTACCTAAAGTAATTAATACATTGAGTACAATACCATCGGAACTACTTATGAAATATAATTTTCGTAATACTTTTAAATAATACATAAAAATATATTTATTTTCCTTTTATTAAAAAAAAAACTCTTTTCTTGGTCTATGATAAGGGTAAAAATATTGTTAAAGATGACGGAATGACTTATCCGAGAAACTTTAATTAGCTATTTGAAAGTCTTATTCGTTAAAATAGTTAATTTACTTCTCTGTTAAAGTAATCATAAGAGGTTTCTCCTATCACCTAATGTTTTTCAAAACTGCTAAAATCGCAGAATGCAGACAAACAAATTCATTGTCTTATATCACTGTCTTATGAAAGTTATGTGATAGCATTTTCCCTTTCGAATGTTTCCCTCCTCTTTCCAAAAGGAATATTAGGCTGTTACAAGCACAAGTAATATCAGTAAAGTAATCCTTGCCTAAGAAAGACGACTACATTGCATACATACATATTTCTTCTAGCAGTCAGGTGACACCTAACGTTTCCACCGTGTTTACCAAGGAAGAAGGAAGAAAGTGGCCATCCACACAAATGTTGAGAGCAAGTATTCATATTGAATTTGACGTGAGATATATTCTTCTTATTGGTTATTAATCTTACATATGCATAAAGATAATCGTATATATATATATATATAAACACACACATATATATTTATATACACATGAGTGTGTACGATATATATAGTTTTCTGACTTTTTTTTATATTTTTGTCTTTATTCCCAACTTAATACCAAATATGTTCCAGTTTTTAAACTTAGTCTTGCTAAAAGAGATTTAATTTGAATTTATGTGAAGAATTTTGATTTTGTAATGAGAAATATAAATCTCATCAAGAAGGAATTCCTAAAAGTAAGGGAAATTTCTATGTAGTATTATAATATTAGTGGAATAAATAATTTCAGATTTTCATCTGAAAACAGTTGTTATTGCTGAAAAATGAAACGTAGGTTCAAGAATTCTATTTCACTTCTAATAAGAGAGGAAGATAATGTGCATGACCGAAAGAAAGCTTTTATTTATTCGTCACATTCTGAGGCATTTTTGTTAACATACTTTACAATTAAATTTGTAAAATAAGGAAACGAGAAATTTTAAATAAAATCATTGATTGTTCTTAAGGGGTTTACTTATGAATTAATGTAAGAATTATGGTGCCTTCAACATGTGTAATATAGAAATATCTGCACAATCTTTGGTTATAGTGAGTAAGTATACTCTTAGAAAAAATATTTTGTGCACTTAGCAATAAACTAAAGCATACGTGACAAATAGGTGTTTGAGTACATCATAAATCATATAATTTTCTTTGAATCACATATCTTTATTATTAAAAAAATATACTCCTTACAAATATTCCTTTATGTAATAGAGTGAAATATTTGTAGTATGCAGACATATTTTATATAACTATTAATTTTATTAATTTAATTATTACTTTTATTTAATTTTTACAATATATGCTTATCTACAGTAACACTCTTAGTTGCTAAGAGCTTATTTAAGGCTTAACCCTTTTTATACAAATCATTGCTTTAAAATGACTTATGAATGTTGACGAACATATGACAAGTTGTAATTTAGCTATTTATGCGAAAAATTTTAAAAGTATTTTAAAGCAAAAGAGATTTAGTGAAAGTAAAAAAAATTTTTAATCTTGCCTGATTAGTGGCTGTTCTATTCATTCATGCGTGATGTACTAGTCATAGTCAGAGTCAAATATAAGTTCACAGGTTACACCAATTAACTCCCTGTACTTAACCCGTTGGAGCTTCGATAGCTTAATGGGAGTTGCTGTTCGTTCTATTTCAAAATAGTACAGGTAATTAATTTAAAATGTTATGTAAAATTGATGAACAGGACTATTGTACAGTATTTCTAATAAATGTGTAATCAGATTACGATATCTTATATGATTCTGATAATCTAATTTTGATAATTAATAGAGAATAATTTTTTGAAAAAACATGGGGTTGATAATAATATAAGTGTTGTTTATGTAAATAACAAATGCTTTTGTAGATTTTCTTGAGTGACTAAAAATAAAAAAATTGTTTTAACTATATATACACTGAACATGAAAAATAAAACTATAAAAAGTATAAATAATATGAAACTAATTTTTGCAGATTTGGTGTTTCCATTTATATCAGAAATATAAAAATATAATGCAAGTAATGCAAAATTATTATCGCAACTAATGTTTAATTTCTATTGATGCCAGTGCCAGTATAATAGCTAGAAATAGGTAATCATATAATGAGTTGAGTTTTTACTTTGGTTCTAAGAGTAATGATAGGTTAGCTATGTGTAATATTTTATTGAAGTAACCTGAAGCTCTGGGTTACAGTGAGTAAAGTAATTATACATTGCTTTTCAAAAGTTAAAAAACAGCGTTTTTTGAAGCTCGCCATAAAAATGACGCTTTAATAAAATTGAAAACTTATATAAATAATAAAAACGAACTAATGTAAATTTATGAAAAAACAGTAATTACCATTTTTTTAATTGAAAAGATCAGGTATATATAAGCGAGAGAAAAATATGCCAAAATCAGTCTTTCGTAATTACATGTGTAACTTTTCATAATTTTCAACTTTTGTTTGCAGATTCATTGATAATAGTATATGGCGTTCTGGGATGATTGAAAGAAGCCATTTGTCTGATTCTTTAAAATAGCGGGGGATCAAATGGAGGAAATGGGGATATTACAAGCTGTTGTTGTTAGGTAACTTACTGTGTCTCGCAGTATTGTCTACAATCTCAATCATTGTCAAAACGAAAATTTGCTGTCAAGAAAAATTATGGATGCCAACCACAAGCTACCATATCTGTACAGAAAACTCCATTAATTTCTAGAAACATTTTATTGACATTCCTTCAGCTCTAAGGAGAAGTATTTTTGTGCCGCAACTTGTTACAGACCCATATGTTGCACCATAAAAAAGAATATCCGCTAGTACGGTGGGAAAGCATCTTCAAAATGCATGTCTCAATCAAAGGAGACTAGTTATGCGTGTCCCTTTCACCAGGTGACACAGAAGCATCAATTTATTTTGGGAAAAATAACAGGTTTTGTGGACTACACAGTGTTGAGTTTCTATACTTTTTAAAGACGAATATAGGTTAATACGGCAGATCAATTCAGGACGTTTGTTGATCTTGAGTGAAAAAGCTCCAAATAAAATCTATCCAACCCTGTGAAACGACACAGTTACCACAGTAGTGGAATAATAGTTTGATCAAGAATCTTACTCGGTGACATGCATGTATTCCAAGGAAGATACGTGATATGAGTAAGGATTTAGGGTAAGATCATTGATCCATATTTACTCCCATATGCCTATGAAATTGGGAATGAACTCTTTCTGTTACATGAAAACACGTGACCTCATAGAGCTGTAGTCATTGAGGAATATCTTGAAGATCTTGATTTGGAGTGAATTGAATTGTCAGATAGATCTCCACTTCTGAATCTCATAGAGCATCGGAGGCACTGTCTTAGTAAAACTATTGCTGCTTTAAGTAACCTCCTCCATGATCTGTAGAGGAACATGAAAACAGATTACTTCATGTCTACTCTTCGCTTCCCATTTTGATAAATGATAACATGCAAAGTTGATGCCACCAATGCATTCATAATAGGTTTGGGCATATCTTTTATTAGAACTTCTTTTTGTTATGTTTCTCTGACATTGTATTACATCAAACTGTGATTATTCTTTGTCCTAAGAATTTACCTTTCAAGCGAGATTACGATCAATACATTTTGTTTGTGCATATATAATCTAAATTTATTGCTTCTACATTTGTTTGTAAATTATAAACAAAAAACATTTGTGCCTTAGTTTTGTATTTTTTACTCCAGTAAAGTAGATTATTGTTCAATCTTGATATTAGCTCATGAACATTCTCTGTTGCACTATAGTTTCCTTCTTCCTGCTAGTTACTCAGCTCTTAAGTTGGGATTTGACTTGGTAAAGAACAAAATTATGTTGTGTGATGAAATATTTGACAATGTCTCTAAAACAAGTTACCTCATTTCTTTCTTTTCTTTGTTGACCTCCAATGATGCTGTTGTAAATTACTGGACAGGCTAAAGGCTTAAGGCATGTTCGTAGTGGTGTTTGATTAATAATACAAAGTAGTTCCACTATTTTAGTAAAACTTTTAGAACCTTTGAAACCAGTATTTTATGCTTATTTTGGCAGGTATATATTGGTATGTAAGTTTTGGGTTATTGATTGTGCTGGAATTCATTCTAAAACTTTCTGATTTATAAAGACTATACCAGGTTTTATGTAATTCTACGTTATTGAAATTAACATTGCAAAAAGTCCTTTATATTAATATAACAGACCAGACAATATTTTTAATTGTTATGAGGACTCTCATAAAAGTAAAACTTTAAAAAATATTTTAGAGAATTTAGACTTGGAGTGATCTTTACTTAAATTAAAATCCGTTTCCACACAGATTGTAAGAATAAATATATTACTTATATCAATTTAATTTTGCTTTTCAAGATTGAAAATAAAGATTTTAATCACTTTTTCAGAGCTTAATTGAGCCTTATTTAAAATTTTGAACTATCCTATCTATGAAATTACATTCATATAAAATATATCTCGTTAGTTTATAGAGAGTATTATTTTTATCATTATTTTCACTCGTATTTCCTTAGCTATGATTTCTACTATTAGGTTGTTCGGTAAGTAATTTCGTTTTTCATCAAACTGGAATACGCATAACTAACAAAAATTTCCTTGAATTGTATATTGTCAATTTTAATCCAATACTTTCTGTAATATTTTCGGTGGTAGCATGATACCACACTCATAAAATCGTTGGTTTTTACAAGCAAAATATTTCCCCGGAGGGTAAAACGAAATTATTTTCCGAACAACTCAATATTTTTGAAAGATCAAATGCAACTATATTCTAACCTGTATTTTGTCTTAAAATTAAAATGTAGCAAAAATAAATCTTTCGTATTTTAATATTAGTTACATCACTAACAGTTTATCATGGGAATGAACTGTGTTATAAATGTAAAAGTATATATATATATATATATATATATATATATATATATATATATATATATATATATATATATATATATATATATATATCTTTCTGCAAAGAAATTTGCGCTTTAACAAATATGACACTAAAGTCCTTTAGTTCAAAAATTGAATTTAAAATGTTAGGTGGTAAATAATTATAGTTTTGTATGCAGTTTACAGGTGCGTTGAATAGCAATGAAATCACAAATTTATTCCTCACACGTTCTTCCTGGCTCTAAATTCACGCACTGCTTAATGTATCACATAGACTGAGTTATCTTCTGAAAGCGCTCTTTCACTTGAATGGGGCAACGTATACACTGGATTATGAGCGCAATGTAACGCTTATCTCAAAGTGCTTTTTTATCTTGAGACACATAAAGGATTTCTTGAATGCAAAAGCACCCCTCTGCATAAGAGCACTAAACTGTTTACGAAAAATTTAAGGCAGAAGGTTTTGAGAGGAAAAAATATCTACATTTTTATTTTTCTATGTATTTGAAAAATAAATCTAGAATATTTGCATTGTTTTCTATTTTGAAAAAAACTGAAAAAATCATATTGCTTAAGAAGCGATGAATGAAAATAGTATTTAAGCAGGACGATTTTGCAATCGAGTCAAGTATTAGAAAATATTAATCTGTGTGTAAGATATCTAAGTTGAAAAATAAATATATGTATTTTGAAATCCCGTTTTAAATAATTATAAAATTAATTTATAAATCTTAAACTTCTTTAAACTTGATTCAAATGGTATTATTTGCTTATTGCTAACGATATAATATCTAATTATGTGTTACAAATGGTATGTTTGAATGTAAAATTAAGGATTTAAAAACGGTTGAACGATTGAATTAATACTAAATTAAAAACCTGCGTCGAGCATTACTTTAGAACAAAAATAGGTATTCGTATTCAATTAGATAAAAACTGAACAAAAATAAGATTTTTAAATCATATTAGGATAACATTTTATAAGTAAGCATTTCATGCATAAAACATACATAAAAATAATAACGTAAACATTTTCCATAATTTAATTGAGAAAAATAAAGTTTAAATAATTGGCTTGATTTGCGAATTTATGTGAAAGTAAATAGTCTTCTTAAATAAACTACACTTTGATGTAACGCAAATAGCTTAACTTCTTAAAGATGGAATATTGATATGATTTTTATATCCTTAAAAAATCCTTAAGAATATTATTGTGCATAGGATAGTAAGTAAATATATTTCACTGATGAAGAGTACTTACGTGTTACATGAATAATTATTAAAAATATCTAATGAATACTGGGCAAAGCAGAAACGAAATATCTTGTGCCTTTATCTGAGTCATCAAATTCCTAGATTATTCTACATTTGTGAGTATCGTATAAAATGCACTTAGCCAAGATTTTAAATTAAGCAATTTTGTATTAAATTCTGTGAAAAAAGACTTTTTTTTCATTTTATGGGAAAAGAAAAAATTAACAATATTTTTCCTTAATAACTTTTTAATTATAATTAGCATTTCAAAAAAGGTGTAACTGTGACTTTCTTAAAGTATTGCATACCCATATTACTAAATTATTGGCTCGTTTTGAAATGTTACTTTGTAAGTGTCTATGAAAAATAAAGTATCGAATAAAGCTAAATAAAAATGCTGATATATTTGTTAACTGTGATATTCTAGTTGACATATTCAAATCATATCAAGAAATTGAAATGTAAAATACAAAAGGAACTTTCCTGTATTACAAGCTTTCAAGTAAAATTTATATTCATAAATTCCTTGATTGTCTTAAAGCATTGTGTGACTTGACATAAATATTAAAGTACACTGTACATTCTTACTCTAATCTTTAAAATATTCTATATTCTTAAATATATTTATATTTGGAATTGCATGAGAAAAAAATCATATTTTGTTTTTTTAATTACAAAAAAAATTAATATTTATTGCTAAAATGTGTTTTTTGCTTTCAAACGTGTCCACTGAAATCGAAACAACAGTGTTCTAGTAAACACTTTATTCATTTATTTAATTATTTATTAACATGGAAAAATGCTACTAAATTAAATGCGACCTAATTTTACTTTCAATTTCATTAATGCATATCGTTGAAATTTCATCAAGGGAATTATTTTCAATGTATGCGTTTTGCTATATAACACTCTAAATGATTAAAACCTGAACAATGCAAATATATGATTCTGGAGATGATTAAAAAATTCTATCTTAAAAACTACAATAATTTCTACAAAAAGGTAAGGGGAAGAAAATGAGTTTTATTTTATGACTACTGTCTTTATTGTTATAAAGGTCAGGACTAGTTATTAATTTCCTCTCGAAATCTGCACATCTTATTCTATTCCACAATTTAATTTTCCAACCAAATATTTTATCTATTATACTTACATATGTGAAGAATTTCCGTCAATCTACTTCCTAAAGTCAACATTTTACATCGCATTCATAATTTATTGATGTGAGTATACTTAAGATTGAATCGTATGTCTCATTTTAGAACATTGAATTTAAGTATAAATAATTATTAGTAATGAATGTAAGAGTTCCAGATTTGTGTAGTTGGAGAAATTCGCGGATTCCATGCTGTGGAATGTAAGTAGATTTTGTGTCAAGAAATATAATTGACGGGTGTGTGACGCTGATTACCTTCAAAATCCAATTTTAATGTGGAAATTTTGTTAAACAACTTTTATGAGTATTTTATTATTATTTTGTCTGAAATGCTATTTTTTTTTTTTTGACGAAAGTCTTTCTAGACTTTAAGTCTGGCAAATGTGCTATACAAAAGTAGTATTTTAATATGACAGGAATGCCTTATGCCCAGATCTGAAATTTTATTATACTTAAAAGTTAGGGCTATTGATATAATTCTATTAAGAGTTTGGGTTTATACATTTAAAAAACATTTTTTGAGTAAATAAAGTTCTACAAATTGTGTTTCTTCTTTATGCCTATAAAAACATCTCATGAGAATTTTTCAATTTTTATTTATTTATATTTTTTTACAACTCCTGAAAAAATTCCAATTTTTTATAAATAAATCTTTTCGCAATACAAAACGCTGAGAATGATAAAAACATTACAATAAATTTTGATGTTAAAGATTAAACTATGGGGTGTAAAATAAATTACTAAACGCATTCTTAATTTTTTATGAATATCTAACCTATGAAAAAATGTAAAGTAAATGTTTTTAAAGAAATCGTGCTGCGAAATAAAATGCAAATTTAAGTTTATTTACAAAATACATTGATCTTAATCAGAGTTTTCCAAACTGAAATTGAATAATTTTCTTTTGATATATATATATATATATATATATATATATATATATATATATATATATATATATATATATATATATGAATATTAACCCTCTATATTTTCGAAATACTGAGTGTAAGTTTTAGATATGTCTCATCAGCAATATTTTGTTTTTTGTTTTGAAATATTCCTGACAAATAATTAATCATTTTAGCATTCTAACGAAAAATATTTCCATAGTAAATAAGTAATTATTTTTAAAGATAAGTTTAAAAGTGATTTTTGTATAAATTTATACTATTCATAAAGTTTAAAAATTTTATTCTTCATTAAAACTTTATTCTATTGTTATTTATGATAATCGTTGCTTTATTTTTATAATATCTGAATTATTCTTCCTAGTAATATAATAATCAAAAATAAATGAATTATAGAACTGATAGCATAAAAAAAGTATCAAAATTACCTCTCACAAATCTTTGAGGAATGTAAATTATCATAGAAGTAATGAATACTTTCTTTATCTTATCCAAAAAAGTACTAAATTAAATTGAGTGCATTTATTATTATACGAATTGATTCATGTTAAAATTTTAGAAGATTGAATTCTAGCGTCTACAATTTTTTTTTTACGAAACTAAAACAGTAAGATTCAACTAAATTTTTGTCTTTAACAGAGAACCGAGACTATTATTTTTCTTCGCAATAAATAGCCTTGACCATGGTATAACGAAAATGGTATTTGAAATATTTGAACTTATACCTAAAATTTTTTTTCGTAATTTTGTTCGTCCGATTCTTTACCATCTAAGGAAAACTCAATTCATGTGGAGTAATTTTAAACAGTTTAGTAAATTAAATACAAGTTATTTTTATAAGAAATTATTGATTGCAAAATATTGTTTAGTTTCTTGTATTCATTAATTTCCATAAGAAAAATACCTTCATTATTTTACTTAAAAATAATTAACTTAGATAAGTATATTTTTTGATTAAATTTGATTTCAACAAATATTAATTCTCATTTGAGAATAAAATTTTAAAATTTTTGTAATCGAAGTTTTCTGAAACACATAGGAAGGAATTTGATTCGGGTATTTATAAAAAAGCACAGTATATGTTGAAAAAGTAAACTGTAAAATGAAGTCATAGTTGTATTTTTTATTATACAATATACCAAGGTAACACACACATAATAAATTAATATGTTAATTTGTTTGAAACTTATAAAGAACAAATTTTCCTTATCATATATTATATTTTTAGACACCAAGAAAATTTATTGACCATAATTTATTATCTTTCTTAACAAGGTAAAATATATGTTTAAATGTGCTCTAGGAATTTTAATCTTAATGAAAATACTATAGCTTATTGTATATTTTTCTGATGCTTCAAATAAATTAAAAATTTTTCTATACAATACAACTTTTAATGAATAGTAACTACATCATTCGAAATACGTGTAGTCGAAACTTTGTCACTTAATAGGGCATAAGTAAATTTTTTCAAGATCTATTTTTCTACATCATTTCTATTTAATTTTTATAAGAAAACGTGATAGAGGTAGAATGTCATAAATGTTTAGAATAATTTAGAAGTAATAAGACTAAATGCATATAAAAATTTTAAAAAAATAACTAAAAGAATATAAATAAGTAATTAATATTTGAAAAAAAACTCTGATTAATTTAATATTATTAAGGTTACATTTAACAGCTTTTCGCTAAAAATCAATCATATATTTATGAAAACTGTCAGTATAATTTATTATATATATACCCTTGACTTTTGTATAAAAGTCGTGATTATTTCAATGAAGGTAGAATTAATGAAAGTAGTTGCAAAGAATTATGTTAAAAGTATCACTTTCATACTCTTATGAATTCACATTTGCGTTCCTTTACTTTGATATAAGTATCCCCATTCATTTATAAACAGTAAAACCAATTTTTGTAATACTCTTCTTCAAATTATAACTGAAATTTTATTCTAAAAGTTTATGGCAATGGTGTAACGAGAACGTTATTAATATTTAATGCCTGTAATCCCCTTGAAAAGTACCGGAAAATGTTTTCAAATGAGATGACATGTAAATACTTGTGCATGGTGATCTGAGATATTAATAATGAAGTAGGTAATCATTATGGTTTGCGAAACGCATCGCAAACTGAATTTGTTTTAAAATTATGAAAATATGTGTCTGAAGTTTATTTTTAAATCGTTTCTTTAAAATCATTTTAATAACTTATTCATATTCGAGACCTTAGAAGAATTATTAATTTCTCTGCATAAATTGTTTAATCAAAGAATATTACTATTTTTAAAAATCAACGATAATTATAGTTTTATATTTCAATAAATATATAATGATTGTCACGTGTATACGAAATGTAGGTAAAAGCACGTACATATTCGCAACATTTGCTCCTATAATATGGGTAATATTTAAGATAAGAAACCCTATTTTATGCTTATATGTTTATTTATTACTTCGTTTATCAAACATTTAAATTTGTTACAAGTGCAGCTGCTTATCACAAAATATACACATGAATAGACCAGTGTATGCGTCACTTTATAAGACAACTGCGTGTTCTCGACAGGAATTAAGTCGTAATTTTTTTAATAGCAGACGAGCAAAAGACAATCAATCATTACGTAACCAAATATAAATTTAAGCTTATTATAATTATATCACATTTTGATAATATATATTACATTTTGATTCTTATGCGTATTCTTATGTACATTTTGATAAATTCGTTATAATTTAATCAGAAATGTTAAATTATAAAGAATTTATCAAATGATGTTTGTTTGTATTTTTATTTATGAAAGACGTGGTTAAAATATCTGCTTTTCTCTCTATTTTATTTTTGAAATTTTCAGTATGGTAACTGATAAACCTTCAGGCTGGAAAAGAGTATAGCAAATTAAAATCACAGTTAGTCATTAATAACTCTAAGCTCTTCTTTATCCTGTAATAGAATGTTGATTTGTTTTTATAGTCTTATTTAAAAATTGTTGAAATTGATAGACTGGATATATATAAAATGGTCTCTAGAGTTCAACAAATTAATTAAAATAATGGCTGCAATAGATATGGTTTATATATTTTTGAATCGGACTTCCTTTTACGGAAATTAAAATACCTATTATCCGGATGTAAAGATGAAAATATTACCACATCACAATGCATCTGTCTATTAATCTCTCTCGATATGTGTATAAATCTTTAATATGTCACACATTTAAATTTTTCAAAGCTTTGAAAAAAGTCAGCTTTCTTCTTATATTCATCACAACTCAAAAACTAAGAAGAGTTTAATGGAGCAATAGTGTGCTTGATAAACTTAACACCTACTAAATTCATGGTTTATTACGAATTTATGAAGATTTATTGTATTTCGATGGTTTCTTAACAATACCCGTCACAGAATAATTTATATTCTCAGTTGCAATCATTAATTGCAGTTATAATTTTTACGTTGATGTAAGTGAGTTTCATGGTATTGAGATCCATCATATGATTTGAATCAAGTAATCAGAAACATTCTACTTATTTTCTTGCGTATAAATTAAAAGTCTAGATAAGAAAATAGTATAATGTATTTTATTTATCGCCTCAACACAATTGTAAATCCTGATCTTGGAAATACCTTTCATATTATTCAAAATAAATTACGTGCTTAACTGTTAGATTAAGTTCATATTATTTGCATCCTTAAAAATGTTAATTGTTTCAAAATAAATGCATTTTGAACCATTTGTATTAAAGCAGTATATATAATTTTAATTTCTATATTCTCCGTAGTTAAAAATATCAAAATTAAGGTGAGATTTTGAATTTATTGCTTACTGGAAATACATCTGCTTGTTTTACTTCCATTCTAGTCAGTTATTTTGACTACTGTGCATATTGATTAATTTATGATGATAAAAGGACTGGAGTACATATTGAAGCACATTAATAAGTGCTTTCTCACAAGAATAATAATAGATTCTATTGACAAACATACAGTTGATGTTCAATACAAATAATTTGAAAGGTTATTTTTAAATGGGAATAAAAATACAAAGAACGTATTCAATTCATTCATAAACGTGACAGTTTTTGGCATAATAACGAATGAAATAATTATCATTGCCAACATAATCCTTTTACGCAAACTACTTTTAATATGTAATTAATAATTTTTGGAAAAATATTTTTACTGTATATCATTTTATTTTTTCAGAAAAGTTGGAATTTCCAAAAATAAAAAAAAAACATTTCTTAAATTATTATTTTAAAGTTTAGTTTATTCAAGTTTTTGTATATATATATATATATATATATATATATATATATATATATATATATATATATATATATATATATATATATATATATATATATATATATATATATATATATATATATATATATATATATATATATATATATATATATATATACATACATACATACATATATATATATATATATATATATATATATATATACATATGTGTGTGTGTGTATAGTTTTTAGATATGAAAATATATTTACTTACAATTTTTTTTTTATTTTTCATTTATGAAGAGGAAAAATAATGTGCCCATTCTTTCTTAAAATGACTTGCATGAATCTTTTTTCAAGTCAAATAATCTATCATTTCATTTGAAGTACATAATAATTTTTCCAGACTCTTCTTTATCATCTTCCATGGTTTCTCACTTATATGCATGAATTAAACTTTAAATATACTTCATATAAATATAAAAATTACACTGTCAATAAATTATAATCTTTTTTGAAAGAATAATCTTACTATCAGATTTCCTAATATAAGTGTATTCCTTTAATTGGGTCATTTTTCAAATTAGAGATAATTTTAAATATTTGCAATGATCTGAAATGGATTGAACTAGAAGTAATATCTGTCAATTTGGAATCAGAAACAAATGATGAATTTGATAAAATTTCCTCCTACAAATGTTGTCTCCTTAGCTTCTCAGATCTTATTAATATAGGAGCATTAGACAGAACTTATTTAAATTACAGTTTCTCAACAATACAATTATTCATTAGTAGATCTTGTGCAAATTAATGAATGTGCATAAAAATATATGCTTTTATTAACCAAGTGATGAAAACAAAAATTAAAATGGTCCTTTCTTTAAAATTATCGAAGCAAATTTGAACCTAATTTTAATTTACATTTCAATATTGAACTGTACATCTGAATATAATAAAGTGTTCATTTATTTAGAATTTTTAATTATGCTACAGAATGAAGCTAAGTAATAAATTAAGTTGAATGGAATAAAGCAGTTTCTTTAATTCATGCCAAAATGGATAAATTTGTCTCTTTTAAGTAATCGGAAATCCTAGATCATCATCAAGAAGGTAAAGTACATTTTTTCAAAATTACATCGCATTGCAAAGGAAATTTATTTATAAGAATGTAAAAAATATGTATAGAGAACAATTCCTATCACTTATGACATTAAAAATCATTTTAGTTTGTGATTTTTAATCATTTAATTTAAACATCCTGCGTACATCCTGCATACATTTGTAAAAATAAATGTTTCCAATGATTTTATGTATATATAGTCAAGTAATAACTTATTTATAACTTGTATTCAAGTAATAACTTATTATAACTATTTGATGTCTACTTTAAATAGAATCTAAATAATAAATCACATTCAATATTAATACAGTTGAATTGGAAATATCATCGAAAATTTCCTGATAAACAAGAATTTCATTTTATCACAGTTTTGTGATTGAATGCCCAAATTTTTTAGTCACATTTAAACTGATGACAAATTAAACCAAACTTTCTTTAATATTTCTGACATAAAGTACATGAAATGAAGTTGAAGTTTCATCTGTCAATATTTCCTTGTCAGCTAAATCTGAAAACTGATTCAAATTAACAGAAAATAAAGTTGTAGCTATTTGTTTCATTAAAATTTAAATTATTCAGCTTAGCTAATAATTTTTAATTAATTTTGTAATCTTGTAAATTAATATTTAGTACACTCATAACCCTTCATATTTCATCGAAACACTATAATTATTAATTCACTTGTTATGCAATATTTTTGATTTAATGAATGTTTGATATTTTATTTTACTTTCTTATGCCTGAAAGATAAAATTATTTATTTATAGCACAATTTTAAATAAAATATAAAAAATTAGTGATAACTAATATTATTTGGCAAGAGTGTTTATAATAAAGTGTGTTCTGTAATGAGATTCTCTTTCTGTTAAAAATATTAACAATAAAACCTATTACATTACTACATATATATGATGAATTTATTAATATTCATATTAAAATAAGATGAGAATTACATAAAATAACTGTTTTATGTGTTTATAATTTCCTATAATTAATTTTATCAATAAATATAATATGCATTCAAACACATTTATTATTCTTAACAATTAGAATAATCATAATCTGTATTTAATTTTTGAAGGAAATGTATCTGTGTGTGTCATCCATTTAATTTTAAATTTTAAATTCAAGTGAATTAAACTATTATAAAACTTCCATACTTTGATTAATTTAAAAATGAATTTTTTAATTATCATCAGACATATTATTCACAATATTTATTTATTTATGTATTTAGTAATTAACTTTAACAAATCGTTACTAAGATAATTAATGCAATATAATAGTTGGAATTATAATTTTAAAATATACATGTGGTTGATTTTGTATTAATTGTAATTATATCTTGCATGACGTAAAACATATGACGGTGATCAATAATACCTTTCATAAGATAATAACTTCAGAAAAGACTGGTAAAACGTATATAAGTTATATTCCGTTGAACATATACGAAACTGAATGTCAACATTTTTATTTCAAATTGACATATTTTTTATTCCATATCTTTATCTTCAAATGTTACGTTAACTGTCTGAGTCTGCATGTGGATAAGATTTGATATAAAAATACTCAAGCAGAATTGCGATTTTTCATAAAAGTTGCAAAATAAAGGAATCGAAACTAATTCTACTCTAATTTGAATAAAAGGTACAGATGATGCCTAGAAATGTTTACTATTATTGTCATGATTCTGAATTTTTTGGAAGCTATTCGCAAAACAATTGTGTCAAGCAAACAAGTAAAATATTTAAAAAAAAATAATTTTATCAGTAACTAATATGTATATTAATGTTTATCATATAACACAATTACATTATCTTTCCGCATATCATATGCTTCACACATTGTTATTGCACATATCATTGCATTTTACATCCCGAAAGTGCATTAAGCACTAAATTAATTTCTTTGCTCTTTCTTTCTCAACACATTTATTGTCTTGATGCGGGGGTGGTCTGGTTGATTAAGGCGTTCGTTCTCGTTTTCGGAAAGTAGTAAGTTCGAATTCCGGCCCCATCCAGGATCCATCGTGTTTTTTGATGGCGGTTGGGACATGTTAAATATGTCGTGTTCGCAATGAACTCTATGTGAGATGATACCTCAAAGGGTGTTCTGCTTGGTGCCTGCTCCTAAATTATCAAGGCCCACCCACTTTCAATGAGAAGATGGCACACACATTGGCTGCCCGACAATCTCTTTCGTCCCTTGTTTGCTGATAAAATTGAAAAATCTTAGTAGCCGGTGTTTTAAAAAATATTTCTTTAATGAATGTTTTCAATTCTACAATTTTTTCTCTACAAATAATGTGGAAAATTTTGGTTTTCAAATTGTAAATTATGTTAAAAAAATCGTCATGTAATCTTAGTATCCAACTTTTTTCATACAATTATTTAACTGATTCTCGCCATTTATACCTAACAAAAGCATCTATTTTTAAGAGAGTATTCACCTTTAAAAGCTGCGTTGATATCAAGACATTCAATGTGTGGCATGATTCTCCTCACTGACAACATATTTTTCGAAATTTATCTACCAATCTCAAGTTTAAATCAATCATGTCAAACGAATCCCTGGGGTGAAATAACAGTATCTGAATATGAATTGTGAAATTTGGACTGAAGATGAAGGTTATTACTTCCGTTTTGAGTAAACGTACTTCTTTTCTATAGAGCTAAATGTATTTCAGCCAAATAGACAACTCATATGATGAATTTCACGCTATTCAAATAAATGTATCAGAAAATATTTAGAATTTTGAATGGAATATGATCAGTATTTTCTTTTTTTCAGCGAATAAATTATAAATCTATGAAAAATTAAATAATTTACTATTAGTGAATGATGACGTTCTGAAACACATTAAAAAATAAGGTTTTATGAATGTTATCTATATTGAGTAACATTTTATGATTATTGATGAACGGTATCTATGTAATGAATTACAAAAGATGATTCAAATAAGAGGAAAACTTAATCTGAGTAATTTGAAAAAGAAATTGATTTTTTTATATAACATTTTTCTATAATACGCATTTCTACAAATTTGATATTATTAATATTCAATTTACCAACACTGTTTGTCAATTTAATATGATTAATTACTTTTAAACTAACTTTAAAAAAAATTGTGCCTTTAAAGTATTCTTCAAGTAACGAAACTAGAACGCTTTTTTTAGTATTATGCAGTTATTTATAGATGAAAACAATTATAATTAAAAATATATTGTAAGTTACGTGTGTGTGAAGTGGAATGCACTGTGAAGAAATTAAATGTTTTTAACTACAATCATATAATTCATATTATTTTATAGTAGAATGATTATAAGAAAAACTATACATGAAAAGCTTACAATCTTTATGGAGTTAAATATTTTAAAATAAAAGTTTATCTCCTGGGGTTTCAAAAAGCTAAATGAAATACATTGAGCAAAGCACTTCTTAAATAATTATCATTGTATATTAAATGCCTTAAAATCATTGAACTTAATAGATTTATTGCAAAACATATTGAAGGAATTTACTTTTGAATTTGTTTAATTTTGAAACCCTGGCTCTAAAATAATATAACAAACCATTTTTGCTAAAAAAAGCTTTAAAAAAGATTTATTTTTTTCCATAGGATTTAAAACCTAGATTCACAAAATAAAACAGCTTTTTGACTACTTCAAACAATAAATGAATGTCTTCAGCAAGACGAATTGTGATTCAAATAATCTCCTACAGAGTAATGTTTAAGATAACATTCTTAAAATTCGAAAATGTTAAAGCGTGATTTATACTTTGAGGTATCAAGTTATTACAAAGATCAACTGTCTGAAGCTCACATCAATGAATTTTGATGCTCAAATAAGTTTTAAACTGAAAAATTAATTACAATGAATCAGATCAAGGAATGAGATTTTCAAGACATTATAGAATCTTTATTGATGTTTGTTTTGATTTAAACTCACATTGGCAAAAATTAAATATAAGAAAATTTATTAAAATTTTAGTTTATAATTTTAATGTTAAACTTTTAATTATATACTTTATAAATAAATATATATATTTAGATTCACTAATTGTAATAATCTTAAAAGCTCAAATCTCACTATTTAAATGAAATATAAATTTTACAGTTAAGTTAAAAATTTTCTAAACACATTTAAACACGAGCCTAAATATAATTTAAATTGTTAAAGTCTGTGTTGTTGTATTAGAAAAATACTTCTATTATCACACACAATTGTGCATATTAAATATTAAAGTTTAATGTGCCATGTAAATGTATAAATTTACTTATGTTAAATAATTAGGTTGATTTATTAATTAAATGCAATGTGACATATTAACGTCATTGCTAAAAAATTTGCTCTTGAAATATTAAAACTTACCAAAATTAATCTTTCTCAAAAAATTGATTATTTAGTGAAACACGTAAATCTATAAAACATTTCAAACTCATGCTACAATATTTGTGATATATTATCAAATAAAAAATCAACACAAGATCATTTAATAATGTTTTACGTCATAAATCTAAAATAATTTGTGCTCTAATCAAGAAAACGTCCTGAAGGGGAAATTGAAATTTGTTACTTTATTTAATATTTTAATTTAGACATTTCAGTTTTGATATTAAAAGAATACTGTGAACGTATTCAAAATTTAATGTAACACTTATCGTATTTTTTATAAAAATACTTTATATTTTAAGTTAAAAGATATTTCAAACGTAACTTCTAATAGTGAAAGAATATTGTTTTGTGAAATGAGTATTTAAGCAGAAATTAATTTTCGAATAGTTACTTTTTGGAACATTAAATATAAAAAAATCACTTTTTGGATTTTAGCTGAGAAAGTAAATTTAACTGAGGCATACATTATATTTAGATTAAATGAGGCATTGACTTAAATTTAAAATGTAATGTTTTTTCAGAATTGTTTATGTATAATGAAAACACCTTTATAAATTTTCATATATTTTTAGAAAATTTTTTATTTTATGTTGAATAACTTTCAATGCCTGTAAAATATAAATAATAAGAAAATAATTGCTTTAATTTATAATTTTAACGTTATGATTTGCTTTCTGAATATCAACCTTCTAAAAAATTATGATTACAAAGAATTTAAATTAAATATCATGTATGTTATAAAGTTTAACTATGCCAGTTATTTTGATGATTAAAATTGAAATTTTAAAATATTTAGGTTACTTTCTAATTTTTTTAAGAATTAGTGCAATTTATACTTCTCTTAATAATTATATAAAAGAAAGTGTAAGGTAGAATGGAAAAGTTAAATAGTTTTGTAATTATACATACTGTTTCTAAAACAAAGATTTTAAGAATACTTTTAAGTAGTGCGCAGTCTTGTTTTTAACACCTGCATTCTTTTAAAACAATGATACGGGATTTCCAGCATTTTAACTGTAATTCGCTAATTGCCAGAATTTCTCTCTTCTGTTGTGAAGGTTCTCGGGCCCATTGTGGTGATTGCCAGGGAACTTGAAATAAAATAAATGCCTACTTAATACTGCAGTTTCTGGAAAAATATGCAACATGTTTTGCATTATAAAATTAATTAAATAGAAACATTTTACTTCCATAAGTGACGAATAAAGTAAAATAAATAAATAGAAAGAGTATGTAAATCACTGAAAAAACAAATATATTATCTAATGCACAGTTAAGTGCTCGACATGCTTAAATTATCTAATCAAAAAAGCAAAATATTTAATTTACTTTCAAAACTATCAAAGATAATTTAATATTTTATAATTTTGCTTAGTTTATTTGAAAAGTGAATAATTTATAAGACAATTGAACTTCATACAATTCGTACATCAAAGTAATAAATTCGAGCATGTGATGCACACATTCAATAAATAAAACACTGTATAGCTCTTATAGAACTCATGTGACAAAGTTACACAGATTTGAGCTCCTTCCTTTATAACTTCCCTCTATTCATAAATCTGGTAAATTATGTAAATTTGACTTTAAGCAATACTTTATCCTCATGAGTGCTTTCTATATATCTCGCAATTTCGAGTTACAAAGATTAAGAGTATTATCCTTTATACATAAGTGTGGATTTTAATTCTCATTTAAAAAAAATCAGTTTTTTTAAAAAAATTTCAAATATTGAATTCAAAGAATATTGATAGTCATTTAATTAAATCATGAAAGTCAAGAAATCAAAATAAAATAAATAAATAAAAAAATAAGTACTAAAATATGATTTTCGCAACAGCAAAAAGTTTTAAAATTTAGTGCATAGTTTCATCCCCATTCTTATTTCAATTTCTAAAAAAGAAATTAGTTTAATAAAAATTATACATCATCATGAAAATACAAATATTAAGGATTTTAAAGTATTTAACGTTATAATTTCTTTATTACATTGCAAAATATATTCTCAAAAATTAATAAATTTGAGAAATTTTTTTAATATTTTCTAAATTTCGTCATTTTTTTTTACACTTTAATTTTATTGATTTTTTTTCATTACTTTTTTCAAAGAGGAGTTACATTTTATATAAAATTATTCTAGTTTAATGCAACTGATTTTCAAAAGAATATTCATTTAATACCTTAAAAGAGTTATACTTAACATAAATTTAAAACTTATATTTCAAATGAGTATTTTTTACATTGCTGGGGAGAATATACATATTGTAATCCATTTAAAATCAGTTCCAAGAAGCATACGGAATTTCGTATTATTACTCACTTTATAATCTAATAACGTCCAAATGTAATGTACAAATAATATATACTGTAATGATACTGAATACCTTATTTTACTATAAATGTACTTTGGTAAAATTATTAATGTAACGGGTTATTAACAGGAATAAATATATGTTGTATTATATTTGTGGAAGAAGCCAAAAAGCACTGTAGACGTAGATATTCTCTCTCTAAACTTATGGTAAGATACGACAATATAATTATTAATTTTAGTATATATGTCAGTATAAATTCATTCAGGAACAATTCCCAGAAAACAATATTAGCAAATCATAATATTTTGCAAAACACTTTGAGCTTTATAATGCAAGATGTCTGCTTATTGAAATTAGATACAATTGTTATTGTATTGTATGAAACTTAGAAATTGAAATTCAATACATATTTTTATTGTAGATAAAAGACTCCTGCTTTTGTCTAAAAATAAATTTGCTAATTCAAGTCTGTGTATTTAACCAAGAAATCTCTGTTCATATCATTGACAACAGGAATAAAGCGATAACTTTTTACTCTATATACAACCATTTCTATGTCAACTTTCCCATTTCTTATATTTAGTTGCAATATTTAATTACGATGGATCCCCTTACGAAAATGATTACTGGAATCAAAAAATGAAGAATATTCCATATAAGCTTATCATATTAAATTTTTTTTGCATATACATAATATTTAATCATGGCAAATCCTTGTATCTAAATGGTTCTAAGAATCTAATAAAACAAAGTTATTTTAAGCAGCTTTTAAGCACTTTGTCCATGTATTAGTAGTAGCAACCACATTTGATAACCAATGAATTTCTACATTGAGAATAAACTATTTTACAAGAATTCAATATTCTACTATGATCTAAAAGTCAGCGTTTAAGTATACATCGGGTCCATGACACATAATCATAATTACTTCAAGATAACTGGATATAAAATTTTTTGAAAATTTTCTACTATATAAATTTTTTTTATCCATTTTGTAAATTTAAGGGAATGTGTGTAAAAGTAAGTACATTGAAAAGTATCCATGAAATTCGTAAGAAAACCTCTATGTTTGCTCAAGCATATTTGTTAAGCAATTACAAATAAATTATCGATAATGCAGTTCACAAATTATTTATGAATCATCAAAAAGATTGTTAAACAACATTGTATCAATCTATTTTGTGTATTTGAATCGATAAATAGCTTCGAAACTGTATTGTTGACTTGACAATAAAATGACATTTACTGACATTGAAGGTATAGAGAAGGAGACATGTGCATAAGGATAAAATAGTACGTATTTGAAGCAAGAAATTATATCAGTTTGAGATAAGTTGGAGAAATCAATAACAATATTTGTGAAACTCCCGAAATTTTTAAATTTGAGATGGACAAATAAGGAGAGTGTTTCAGCATTTTCAGGAGTATAATCATATTGTTATTAATCAAATTATAGTGTATGTATGACTACTTGGTCATATTTTGATTTAACACTTGAATTATTTATCGACTTCTGAATTGGTGGAGTAATAATACTAGAGTTGTATATGAATTTTAGTAAGGAATTCAAGATCCTCTAAAAACATTTTATATATCTTGTTATATAGTATTTTAATGATGAAATTACTTAATGTGATATGTCATGTAAATTATTCTGAACCATGAAAACATGAATAATCTTGTTTGTCGACATTAAGTTATGAATCTAAAAATTATTATTAAATCATAATATTAAAGGCAGAATTTTTGATTTCTAACTTTTTTATAGATTTTAAAACCACAGAAATATTTTTATATATATTATTAATTTTGCTAATTATTTTAAATTGCAAATTACGAAAAATAAATATGGCATTAGAAGATGAAAAGATATGGCATTAGATAAGGAAAAATAAATATGGCAAAAATGATTCTTATAAAGTTTATTGTGGTATGAATAAACTTTATAAAAATCATTTTTTGATAAAGAAAGTATTATGTTAAGTAATAAACAAACAATTATCCCCAAGTAAAGTAATTTAATATTAATGATGATCCAGTAGTCTTAGGGAACATTTGTATCTATTTCAGAATGTATTTGAGGATAAAATTAAAAGTTTCTCTTAATAAACAAAGCAATATTTGAATTTCCAGTAATGATTTTCTGTATTAAATTGAATGGCTGATACAAACTGGGAAAGTAATGGGTAATGAGTAATGACGAGGAAATGTATTAATAGAAAATGTAATATAAGGATAAAAAATTCTAAAATTTTTATTAATATTAATTTCTCGATAATTCAAAACTCATTTAGTTATATACATATTAAATTTAAATAAGTAGCAAATGTTATTTTTTAATTTAAACATTCTATCACTTTTAAGCACAGGACTAAAAACTGCTTCTTGAATATTTTTCATGATTTTGATACTTGATATATTGATGTATTGATTTATAATCTGAAATAAAATGAAATTTTACAGAGATATTATTATAATTTATATTAAATATTTTTTCATGATTGAAATATTAAAATTAATTTATTTTATCAGCTGTGTAAACAAGCTAACAATATTTACCTCTGATAAACTGAACTGTTTATTAACACACACATGAATATTGATTATAAATCAAGCGTGACCGCATCACGTGAATTCCAAATCCTTTATAGTTAATGTATATATTATACTTTCTTCATCTAGAAGCTCTAAAATCTACACAATTCTGATATTAATTTATTTTTCATGGACTATAAATTTTAAATTATGTAGATATTTGTTTATTTATATTTTGAAAACAGATGTGATAATGGTTTTCCACGTCAAAGTATGAAAATTATATAAATTATATTTTTGAAATGTGTGATTGAATATGCGAATACAACACACTATCTGTTTTCTATTTTTTTACTTTTTGTGAGAGCCCTGACAGACATTTTGGATGCATACTATATTAATTCCTGATTTACGAAATCAGTTGCTTTAATTATATATTAATCAATATAAAAAATATTAGTTATCCTATTATGAAGAATTAATTTACAAATTACAATTCTATATTCAAAGTAAATTTCAGGGGCAGAAATTCTAGTTTCATCCAGTTGGAGTTATTAGTATACATAATTTGCTTAGAAGGATTTTTTTAAATATAATTCCATGAGTATCAACTATTTATTATAAGAAACACAAATTTTACAAGTTTAATTTGAAACTTATTATCAAAATAAACGATGCTTCAATTCAAATATGTAATCTGAGTGGCGTGGTCTCCCAAAACAAAATAAGGGCTTACTTATCAAACGTAAGTACATCATCATCTAGTAAATTTGTTCAAAGACATCATCAACTACTTCCAAACAATTAAGATATTTTAAACTGTTTTCAAAATGCTCTTTAGCAATGCAATTATAAAGTTTGTAGCTGGTTGGTTCATGCTTTAATCTTCAGATCAATATCTTAGGAATTTGATTCCTAACTAAGCTATGAATGTGTATAATCATTGTGTAGATAAACATTAAATTTTACATTTTGACTATAGAAGCTTACGTGTGAATATAGTATGTGATTGAGCTCAGTATCGGCATAAACTGATTGTTAAAATAAGCAAAGTAAGTCAGCTAAAATTTGTGAGTATAAATACACATCATTTTGGTAAATTATGGAAGCAATATAAAATTATGTCCTTTTTAATATTTTTTCTTAAAACGTTTTGAAAATAATTGCAAATTGTAATTTTATGGCTTTAAATTTACCGAATTGAAATAATTAATCAGGGACCTACAGTTCAAATGGTTTTTTTCCAACAACGACAAACACTTCAACCCCAAATTGCAAATGAACCTACGATACATTAATTAATTAAAAAGAAGATCATAAGCTAACCATTCGATCATCTGTTATACAAATAACCATAGTGATCTTATTATTTTAATTCACCATAGTTAATTATAATTTCATGTCAATTCAATAACTTAACTTCGTGTCAGCAACAAATATATCTATAGTATATGCATTTGTCTAAAGTATTACATATTTACAATGCCATTTACGTAAAAAAAAAAGTTTACTTGTTTATATTTACCTACCATTTGTGGCACTATTTGCAACACAAAACACTGACGCATTGTACGTATTGAGATTTACTATAATATATATGACATCTCGTACTATATTTCTTATCTCGTATTTTTTCTAAATGAATACAATCATGATGTCAACAGTAAAATGCAATATAACAAAATTATTTTATTATCGTAAATTATTACTAAAGCTTTTTGGATAATGTAATTTTTAAAATGTTAAATTTAAAATACATTAAGCCTAATCGATATACTAACGCAGTCAAGTATTGTATTTATTGAATTGTTTTCCCATCAGAATTACCCTTTTCAAAAATAAAGTCTTATATATTGAGATGAATATCAATTGCTTTTTAAATAGTTTTATATGGTCAAACAAACTTATGTCAAATGTCATCATTTTATTTCTGTCAAACTACATTAACAAAAGCAATAGAAACTGATCACAGATTTTTTTTATTCAACCATTCACAGAATCCAGTTTAAATTTTTTCAAATTCCTTAAATCAATATCAGTTTAAATATTTAAATTTTATAATGAAAAAATAAATTTTAAGAGTTGGGACACGATTCATAAAGAATTATAAAATACAAAGAAGAGAAAACAGAATTGGAATAATTATAATGACAAACAATTAACAACTTAAACTTATTTTCTGAGAGTATCATGATTATTTATATTCTTCCAATATTGAGTTCAATAAAATATGTTTACTTTACGCTTCTAAATAAGGTATATTCTATTAAATACAACAATTTGATATTTTTAAATACCAAATATCAGTTATTATACGAATAATTATTTGAATATATATATATAGTTATAAGAAAATAGCTCCTCATAACTATTCTTTGGGTATCAGATTTTTGTTAGATTTCTCGAACGTATTTCATAAATTTTTATTGATAATAAAAGTTGAGAAAAAGTAAATCTTTTGAAATGAGAAATTTAACAATTTTAAACTATTTTATTTTTTACATTTCAACATCTAAAATTAATTTAGTATATTAATCTTCGTTTTTTTATTCTTCAAGTGGAATAATATTGCCAATTTTTTAATGAATAAAAATGTAAAATGTTATTTGAAATTTTAGTCAGTGCAAATAATCTTATCCTTGCTAAACCATACATACGGAAATTACATTTATGACCAATAAATGAAAATATTTGATAATTAAAATGTAGGTCATTTTTTATTAGTCATGAAAATTTTTATGTTATATTTTATAGAAAAAAATTAATTGAGAAATTGTTAAGATAGAACCATTTGAAAAATTAATTTAGCAATGAATTTAAAATATCATGTGCATCTGATAACTAGAATAGATATTTATTTTACTTAAAGAAGTATTACAATCAATAAAATTATTTCCTAACGCTGCAATTGAAAATTTATAATATTCTAGGAACACCGAATGCCAATATAAGAAAATTTTAAAGAACAGAAAAATTATGACTCTGAAAAACATTCTCATTTTTCAAAAATATACATTTGATAAAATTGCTGAATTTAAAACATGTGTGCTTTAAGTTTCCAAAAAAATATTCTATAACCATTTACTTTTACATTATTTTGTTGCGTGCGTGACAAATAGCAGAATTTAACTTTCTTACGTGGAATCGTGATGTAAATGTTTTTGTTGCAAACTGAAAAAATGTTTGCCACATTTCCTATTTGAAATTAGTTGGTTTCTAAGTATGGGAATTATTGAAAAAACTTAATTAAACTTTACCAAAATGTTTCTGTAAATATAATAGTAATTATAAAACATATTTAATAATATAATTTTCATTAATATATGACATTTAAGAAATAACAATGCTAACAAATATAAACAAATCATTATTCTTCATAATATTTTACGCGAAAACAAATGTAATTGTATAATATTTAAATTTGAAACAACATATATACAATTGCATCATAAAGTTTTATGGAATTTTAAAGTAGAAACAATTTTTATATCACTGAAATCATATTTTGGAACGTCTTTCTTTAACATTTTGCTTTACTTTATATTAACTCTCTCTCTCTCTCTGTTCATTTAATAATAGACTTAGTAAGATACTTAAATATATATTAAATATATAAATGTTAAAAATTGCATCATAAATACCGTTGATATTACCTTTCAATAAAATTTCATCTTCTTCAAAACTGAGAACATTTATTTTAGACATCTGAATAATTAATGTGAATAATTTGCTTAGATTGTGTCACTTATACAATACATATTTTTGAGACGCATACTAATTTTAATGTTTTTAGCTGCTTAATTAATAAACTAATTTTTTAATAATATGAGATAAGGAAATTCTATTTCACTTATTATTCATTATTAAATAAATTTTGAAAATGTTTTGAACAAGACTATTTCTATTGATTTTCCAACATGTATTGCTCAAGTTATTATTAATGTAATGCTTTTATAGTATTATATTTAATAATAACTCTCTCTCTTATATATGCTTAAGCATGAAATTGTGTAATTTGAATGCGTAATATTCATATTTCTATTGCATTCCTTATTTAAGCCAGTTTCTTAATGACTAAAATGTAAACTCCATAAATTTTATTTACTTTTTATGACATTAAATATAGAACTTTGTCACTGACAACTGTATTTTACGTTTAGTTGAATTGCATGTATTCATGAGATGCATAAGAAGTGGCGAAAATTGTACACTGATAGCCAATCAAAACACAACATTCTAAAAGAAGTATGCCAACCATGTGAAATTTACATCATGCTTTGGGGGGGGGTGAGGTATGCAAATCATTAGCATTGCAGCACATACAGACAGTATGGGAGAAAAAAAAATAAAATTGCAAATTTAAAATACGGCGAAGGTTTTTTTTTCTGTAGATGAGTTAAATATATACCCCATAAGAGATTTTGAGCGTCTTCCGAGCAAGTTTCTGAGTTCTACTTTGGAAGTATAGTAGCGAACAGAGTTTGTGGGTTACCTTTAAAAGGAATCGGTGATCGTGTTTGAAGAAATCAAAAACAATTCTGATGTGAATTTTTAACCAATCACTTGTTGCAAACAAACAACGAGAAAAAGAGACACTAGTTTATACCTATAGGTTATCAGGTTTAGCCTCTTCTTCATATCTAGAGAAATGGACACAAAGTACAACGTGCCTTGCGCAAACTTGGAACGTAACCGGCTGTTAATCAATTGAATATTTGATTACAAACTTGGAACTTCAAGGCCTACGATGGTCTACAAAAAAGTACACCGTATCACAGTTTTGTTACAAACCTGAATTTGGCACTTATTATGAATAATAGATGAGAGAAAATATTAGACAAAAAAAGTCAAGTAAGTAACACTGAGTAAAAATGGATAAAATTGAGATGCTGATTTTGAAATAATAGTTTTGTGAGTGATCAAAGAGTTCTTAGGTTCCTGATTAGATCTCCAGTTGCTTAAGAGTTCAGAAATATGACGTTTCTCCATGAAAAAATAACACAGTTGATGACGTTTCTCCATGAAAAGGGCACAGCTGAGTGCCCTTTTCATGGAGAAACGTCATCAGCTGTGCTATTTTTTTACTCTGAAGGAGTCTTTGATGAAAAACTTAATAAATTGTATCTCTATCTGCTGGGTAGATTTTGAAAGATGGAAATCCCTTGTCAGCTGGCATGTTGTCAAGTAATGTATGAGAGTACCATTCTATCCACAGATGCAAAGGGTGGAACTTACCAATTCTTATGAAACAGGGCATGTGCCATGATTGGTCAGGAGACTGTTTAAATGGGGGTTCGAGAAGATAATATCAGTTGTAACTTTGGGTGTGGTGATCTGTTGGGGAACTGTCCCATGTTGTTAATCACTTGTTGCAAGAAGGAACCATGAACCAATGCTAATGATCTCCCCCACTTCACTGCATGATAGCAAGTGTTATAAACATAGTGCTCAATGCTGTGGTGGATCGTTCACACGCATCACTAATAATAGTATAATAAATTGGGTGAACCACTCATCATTTGATGCACACTAGTTGCATTCAATAAAGTTTTCAGTTGAGTGGTATGTCTTCAAGCAGTTCATTGTTTTGTTTACCATTTACTGAAAATCACAAGTATTAGCGAAACCTACAAATAATGGATTCAGATGAACGATAAACATAGATAACGAAATGAAACGATATTGCATTTACAGGAGACTCCTGTTTTTGTATGTAGAATCACAATGGTGGGATTCGAGCCTAGAAATTCTCTGATGAGAGATTGCAATACTATGATTATGAATCGCTACACTGGCATTGCGACTGTCATTATTGTTTGAGGATGTATTGGATTTCACTCTAGCATCTTTTTAGTATGCATTGTGCGGACACTGAGCACACAGATCTGCATCTCTAAATTCTTGGAGTCCGTCTTCTTCTCATACCTTCAGCGTCATATTCCAGAAGGAAAATACTCAGTCACGCGTGACACACAATGTTCAAGAGTTCTTTATCCATCGGTCTATCACTAACAGAATACGTGTGTTCCATACTGGTGCGACATCTGGTTCAGGATACATCACCCAGTTTAATACCACGTAGTTAACAGCTTAACACTTGAAGGCCATTATAAGGAATTTAAGCATCCACACCTAGATTGCCATATGGGGGGAATTTTCATACTTAGTGAGCCGTATTGACAATCGCACGAGAGAAAACTCCCAAGCATCCTTCCCGACAGACGTGCATGCAGAAGTGCAACACCTATCTCTTGTTATTTAACAAAGGGTAGGAGTGAATCCGAGCCCTAATCTCCAATTGATATCCTACCTCTTGACAAAGGTGAACCATATATCCCCACTTATAATACAGATTATCTTTGACACTGTATGGAAGCCACATGATCTGCTATAACCATTGGATTTACACTAAGACTCTTTGATCTTATGCTGAGACATTTGGTTACAATAACTACTGATTTTGTCATTATCCACACTTTACAATATTCTGTAATTTCATTCATTTGATATTTATTAACGTGTTATCTACCAAATAAATTTTCATTAATATTTCTGGACTTTTGTTGTTTTTACAATTTTAGTGCTCAGCAGTGAATTAAGAGAATGAAAATTTTATGTTTGAAACAAAATAATTAAATTGTACTCTTTTAAAATGAAAATACTTATAAAATGCAGTGGTTATTTCATAGCTTTTATAAGCATAAAATTCCATTATTATAACTGCGAATTTTATATTTCTTGTATTTTATCGCTTCAGATACATTATGAGTATACTTCAGTTGATTACAATTTGCTGAATAAATTTGCCATATAATAATTCAATCTACAAAGTGAAGTGTTTTGGATTAATTTGTTTGAAACGATTTCATTTTGAAGTTCTTGTAATTGATATGATAGTCCATAATTTTTGTAATAAGCCCTCACATATATTTCTTATATGATTGAATAACAATATACTTATTTTTCTTTTACTTTAACTTAAAGCACTGGTCATTATTTATAAAATACTTAGCTAAATATTTCACAAAGAATAAAATTCTATCATATATTTACTTGCGAAATATTTCTTTAGTAGTAGTAGGACAACAAAATGTGGATATTACAGACTCACAAAGATATAATACTATTAAAAGTGATAGTGTAGGTGTAGGGCAAAATTACTAATTACATTGTAATTTCATTAAGATATTAGGTATTTTATTTTGGTATTTTATTTCCTCTTCAGGTATTTCATTTTGCTACCTACATACTTTTACTGTTTAATCAATAGGTTAGTTTTAAGTTTTAACATTACAAAACTTTTCGAAAGATGAACAACGAGTTACAGAAATTAGACCATACGGAAATACATGTAATTTCAAGGAAAACATAACAAACTTAATAAAATATTACAGATTAAATTTTTAAACTTATATGATAAATATCCATTACATTAAACATTGAAAGTAAGTTTGAATTTATCAAATAAAAACATAATCAAATTTAAAAGGTATTTCCAAAATGCACATAACAGTTGTTATTAGATAAAACACCGTTAAATAATTAACTATACTACAAATATCTAAAAAAACTATCTGTATTTTTGGAAATCCGTTATTTTTGGGATTTTATACTTTTTCATCTCGTTTCTTATCTAGTAACAGAAAAGCTTTCAATAGAGCCACACAGAAGCTTACAAGGCTTCTAGTAGTCAATAATTGCAACCAAACGGATGCCTCTTCTGATCGGTGCTTACAGAAAGCAGATTTTTTTAAAAAAATTTAAATTTCTCGTCCATAAGCTACCGCGTGAAATATTTTGCATTGAAATATGCACACACTGAATGTGTAATAACTCAATCTAAAGACATTTTGAATATAGGACTCTTATAATAAATAGTAGAGATACTCTTTTGAGATTTACTTGACACTATGTATAGCACTGCTTATCATACATAAGGGAGAAGGAGGAACATTTTATGAAAACACAGTTTCGATTGGAAAGTAGTAATTATTCAATATTTCAAAATTGGACATATAAGAATTGTTACATCACTCTTAAAATACCTTAAATCTCTTTCTAACATCCAAAACTTACTGGAAAATTACATTAATTTGTAGTTTGGCAAAGTGTTACAAGACATAAATATGTTTCAAAAGCTAAATAATTTAGAAATTTTGAAAATGAAACAGTAAACTATAGAGTAACTAAAACTACACTTTTCTTCTTTTTATTTATTTTATTTTTATAAGAAAAAATGTTTAAACTATAGTGTGTACTGTAATTTTAACTGTATTTTCAATTATAATTAATGATTTTGATTGTTGCATTATCCAGTAGTTCAATATTGTCTCCAAACTTGAACAGCACTGAAGTAAAAAAGAAAAAAAAAACTCTTTATCATATATCATCTTCAAGAACTACTGATTGAAGAAAATAGAAAAAATAAATAAACAGCCGGAGTGTTTTGAAGCTGTCGCAATTTTTTAGACATACTTCTTAGAATGCATTTCAAAATATCAATTTTTCCAAAATATATCTTACTAGATTTGTTTTGACGCAGTGCGACTCAATTGTCTAGCAAAACACAAATCACTTGACTTTTCTTTTGGAAGTTTACTTTCTACACTTAAAACCTTAAAAGTATTATTTAACATATTTAATGCTAGTAAATGCAATTTGCTTTGCAATAGTTGTTGAGAAATTATTAGTTCAAGTGCTGTATTTATGTGGGTGAAGAAAATGTGTGCTGCATAAGCTCTCTATCTATTATTATAGTAACTTATAGATCTGCAGTAAATTTAAAAAGAAATGTTTGCGGAGAAAATTTTCCTGTTGAGTTTAAAACTAGTTTTATCCCCAAATGTTTTACTAAATATATGTATAATAGAGATAAAATTTTTTGTGTATCTACTGCAAATGAATTATATTTTCTGCTGTACGTATATTTGAATTCTATTGATTATATGACGTTAATTCGCTTATGAAATTCAACGTTTTTATGTTTAATTGAAATAGAAACATATATACAATACTTTAAATAACCATTAAATAAAATTTCCAGATAAAAAATAGTTTCATTTTGTCTATTTTGAATGTATAATTTAAAGTTTATGTTTCAGTATGTATGCAAACAAAAAAATAAACACACAAAGACGGATAATAACACAATAACACAAACAAGGAAATCCCTACCATAATATTTGATTGTAAATTTATCTATTTAAAATTGGTCGTCAAATGAAGAATTACCATTGTTTTCATGGAAATAAATAATTCTGGTCAATGATGTATCATCAAAAATCTCACTGAACAAAATCTTTTATACGTTACTTTTAATGAGTTAAATTAACAAATTGTCAGTTTATCATAGATTTTATAGTTATAAGCAGAAAATATATTGGTCTTTCGCTAAAGTATTCTCCATTTTTTGATATCAAAGTGACAAACTATGATACTCAAGGATTCATATTACAAATCCAAAATATTTCTATGAAACAAAATATATTTGGTATTTTTATTCCAAAATTTGCATAATTAAATTCTTTTTTAAATAAGATGAAATATTTTAATCATTATACTATCATTTTTTTCTAAAAATGATGTTTTCTCATTTATCATTGCATTTATTATCTCATTTATCATATTTTCTCATTTATTATATCATTTATCATTAAATAAGAGAAATATTTTAAAAAAAGAGTCTTGTTTTGAATAGCAACATTCATTGTTGAATAATACTTAAATTTGATGAATTTTAAAAGAATAATATACTGTCATTAATCTTTTCATTTTTAAGTGGTGATGAACTTCTCTGTTAATTAATCAGGAAAATTTAATTAATGATTGAGCTTAATTACCTTACTGAAAATTCTCTTCAAATTCCGTAAAGTTGATCACGAAATTGATAAGCAGATGATGATGCTTTAATTTTTCAATTCTTTCTAGAATTTATAAATGAATACATTACTAGAATTATGCGTGTCTTAATTTATATGAACAGAGATTTTTATTATCTGCTATCAACAGCTAGGAGGTTATTATATATATATTTGGATTATTTAAATTATTCGAATAAAAATTGTAGCACAAATTTTATGTTATAAAATGTTTCTTGTGTATCACGATTCAAACTGAAGAGTTTAAAAGCAAAAATTTAAAAGTATGTGAATTCCTTAAAAATTAACAAATCAATTGAATATTTCAAAGCAAAACATAATACATCAAAGACTCCATGAAAAAATTTGACTTTAATAATGACATGAAAAATTCTACTTTCAAAACAAGTCCTAATTTTGGAAAAAAATGACGCTAATAAAAGTAAATATTCATTTTAATGCAGTTATTGATCTGAGGTAGATTTAACTGTGGGTGAATATAATTAGAACATAAATGTACATAACAAATGCAAAATTAAATTAGGTATTTTAATAGTTTGGTATCTAGGTTAAACATAAATATTTCCCCTTTTGTTATACAATATTTAATCTAATTTCTTTTCTTAATACCATGCTTTCCCTCATACAATTTAAGTACCAGTCAACTGCTGCTAGAAATTTCGCTTAAAATATGGAAGGATATAAGATTAATGTAATTAGAATCATAGTCACAAAAGATATATGCAGTGATTTCTAAAATGTATGATAATTTTTTGAAAAAAAAGAATGATAATTTTTTGAAAATATTTTTCACAAATGTTTAATTTTCTCTCTCTTACACATTTTCATTAATTAAAAAATATCTATAACACGGAAATACACTATCAAGTTGAGACATAAGTGTGGTCAAGACATAGATGAGAAAACTTACTATAAATATATTATGGGATTCAAAGATATTACGCTTAAATTTTAATGTCCACAGAATAACATTTGACTCTGGGTATATTTCATCTAAGTCTAAAATTAGAAATATCATAAAATTGCCAAAATTTAACTAGTATATAACAATAAGTAAAATAAAAACATGTTTTAAAGCCTCTAATTATTAATAAATCTTAAATGCCAATTTTTCTGAAAATATTTGAAAATCAACTCGTAGAAAACAACGCCAGATGCCGATAAAAATAGAAGACAAAAATTAAAAAAAAATCGGACTTTAAAATGGAAATGCGTAAGTTAAAAGCAAAAACTCTTCTTAAACAAAATTAAAGGCTCAGAAAAGTTCACGCTATTAAAGGCGAGAATTCAGTAACTCTCTAACACCCATTTTCAGAGTTGCGTGATTTGAAAATTATTATCCAAATATTTGTAGTAAATTAAACATGTATTTTCTGTATTTGATAATGTTCGAATATAATCAATTTTTGAATGTTGAGGAAAAAGATTATGTAAGTCACTTGTTTTATATATTAATTGAAATTATTGTAAGCTTATTTTAAATGAACATAGAGAAAAAAATTTAACTATTATAATCATTTTATTAAAACTTTACTTCAAAAATTTAAACTAAATGCTGAAACTTTCCAAATTTTGCTTAAGCATTTTTGTTAAGCAAGGATTTTAGAAAAGCTTTCGCTTTCAAGTGAAAAAATTATTTAGAAGAGTTGTAAATCGTAACAGTTTGTGAAAATTTGACTCTACAAATATGTTATTAAGATATTAAATTAAATGTCTTTAATTAACAAATAAGGAAGATAATTTTTTCAAGTATAACTTGATATTATAAATAAATTATGTTGAATGAATTAGAAAGAAATCTTTCATTGAGCATACATTTATCTCGAAATTCAAGATCGAAATCACGTTAGTGATTGTTGATCTAGACTACCTATTATTGTAGCTTTTTCAAGTAAAGTAAAAATGTTCGATCTTTATTCTAGTTGAAAATGATACATCTATTCCAATAAATCAATTTTTAAAGAGAGATCTTGCGAAAAATCAATATCATTTGTCTGAAAGGAAACTTATGAATGAAATTAAATTTTGTCAGGCACAAGTCCTTTTTTCATTTGGGAATTTTAGCACGACTACAAACTTGAAGCTTGACTACATTGTAACCAGTTAACGAAAAAGCAATCAAAACTCAGTTTTAAAGTAATCTGTAAATTGTGGGATTTGTTTGTGGAAATTTTCAAATAAAATAGTGTTATTATTTTGAATATAAGAGACATACATGTTTTCATAAACATACACTAAGATGAAGAATAGAGAAAGTAATCTTCTGCTTAATAATAAATTCAAGAACATTTAATAAGATGATTTAAGTAAGCAATTATTTACAAAAATCTAATTCAGCTGTCTTTTCAAAAATTAAGATAGGAATTGAAGTTATTAAATTTTCGAAATCAACCATGGATATGAGGAGTTTTAATTGAATGACATCATTTTTGGGTTAACAAGCTCTGAAATTCGTAGCCAAAAATAAACTTTCTTCTAAAAGTAAATGCTGAGGCCCCAAATAAAGGAAAGAGGTCTCTTATTTCTGCAAAGTAACTTTTCATTCTGCAGTGGATATGAAACCGCAAGCTGTCGGTGATTTTTCTGGGTTAAACAATAGAATGAGGAAAAGGCACCTCCAGTTGAGGGATCAAATTTCACTGAATCGACTTCAAAAGTGATAAGCAGTGAATCAAAAGTAAGACTATTTTTCAATTGACGGTCATAAAGAAAATAAATGAATACTGCTTTTTGAAAAAAAGGAAACAACAGTGAGAAGAATATTTTTATTTGTATTTAGTAGCAAAAAGAATATCAAATTTAATTTTGCAAGAGTAGTTATTAAGCTCAAATTGTGTTATATTTCTCAAACATTTGTATTTAAAATATATCAAACTTTGGAGCCTAGCATTTTGTGTTCCTGATATTTTATGAATGAGAAAAAGGAAATGTATAAATCTTTTGATAAAGTAGAAAAATTGTCCTGAAGGATAAAAGAAACTACTAAATTACTGAGATTGTTTACGATTCATTTTGCAAAGGAATTTATTTTTGTGTTCATTTATATATGATTATGGAATAAGAATTCCCTTATTTATGTGGAGGAAATTTAATTTATGATTTTAGTAAACATTTAAGAAAAGATAAATATATAGAATTGCATAAAAATATATTTCCCTAAAAATATTGCCATGCACGTAAAAACTTCATATTTTATTGTATGGCTATACATTTTCAACACTGCAATAATTGATCATGATCCAATAATCCTGTTATTATCAAATTAAAGTTTAATTTTTTATTTATTTTAACACACACACACACACAAATATATATATTCAAAGGATTTTTTTTCATAATTTGTTTCCAAATGCTATTCTGAAGGGTGTTATAGCATTTAATGTGTTAGTATGAGTTTTTGAGAACTTCTTCATAAGTAAATAAAAAAAAATTTCTAGTTTTATAATACTATGCATCTAAGGATAGAAAATAATTTATTATTAAAACATGGTGGCATGAAATAATGTCTCTCCATTAATTTCTGGAAACTTATTTTTATTTTTTATGAAATAAAATTATGATCTAAAAAATTATTTCTGATTTTGTGTACAATATTGTCTAAATTGAACAATACAGTAACATTGTAAGCACAATTCTTTCAATTAGTATTTTTAATGAGTATTTCATCCAACTTCTATAAAGTATATAAAAATATTAAAATCATCATCAACATTACCCCCAGAGATCTTTGATTATAACATACTTTTTCAAGAGTCCCTCCTAAAACATCTTCCTTCAAAGAATTTATTTGCTGTTTTTTAGCCTTGAATGGCAAAATCTTAATCCAGTCAATCCATCGATCTCTTTAAAGGCTTATCACTTGTGTTATTAGACCAAAAAGAGCTGGATTAATAATTCTCATAGTAGTTAGTGTTGAACTCTTCTCAATAGGCATATTTGATACAGTATAATTTTAGTCGTTGCTCCAGACCACTTCACTACTTATTCTAGAATTGGGCTTCATGAATTATGTTTAATCAGCAGGCTAGACATCTTTGTAATTTATAAGCCGGAACCAAGCAGAACATTTTCTATATTTGAATTGCCACTCTCAAAGGTATAATTTCTATTCGAGGATATTTCGGCTGCGTCCTTTTTAATGTACACCAGTCCTCTATAGGGCACAAGACGGATCTTTGGTTAAATCGGGATTCGAACTCACTTACTTTCGTTAATGAGAACGACACCCTAACCGACGAAGCACCTGTGGTTTCTGATTCTGTATAATAGATATCCTAAACACTGAAGGTTGCTGTAAGACATTTTATCATTCATCTATTAAATCGCCCTCCTTTTACATAGAGGGACGTAACATATCATGTGATGAAGAAATCTATATATCTCTCAGGAACCCCCTCCGACAGAAGTGCATCCACGTGGAAGATGTGCAGTATTCAAGTAGATATCTTGATCATCTCAATGGATTTTATTTTATTTTTTAACAGCATTCTCTTAATGTCTCAGATTTAATATATTTTAAAAATGTATTTTCTATATACGCTATGTATAATTTTCCAATCTATAATGACGATAATAATTCTCAGAGCAAAACTTCACAAGGAAGCCATTGCTGAGAGCGCCCGTGTTTGTGAATAGATTCTTATTTATGAGTAATTTGTTAACAATATTTTTGTTCTCTCCTGTATTAAATGAGATTTCAACAAAGATATTAAGCAAAAAACGTTGCAATAAGCTACATATTGTTTTCAATTTCATATAATTAATATCATAATCAATTTTACAAATTCAGATTAAGATCTTAAGTGCTTCGATGAGTAAAGTGTCACACAATTTTAAATATTATAGAAACTATAACCTCAAACATATCACATTCCTTTTCACTATAGTAAATATATTTTAATTTATACGTATTTTCTTAGCTTCATTTATCTTGTTCATTCACTTTGGTATTATAAAAGTACTTCACAACATAGTCGTTGTTCCTTTAATTATATCCAGATCATCAATGCATACATACCAAACAGCTTATATAGATTTATTAAGTCCATTATTCTTTTCATAAATATCAGTCATCTTTCTTACTTGCTTCAAAATCAAATTAAAGAAAAATTAGGAAGTGGATTTCTAACTCCATCTTCAAAAGCTGTGGATTCGCAACTTCAACTCACCTCGTTTAAATGGTTTCAATACATGAGAACATTATATGTTCATAACATTTTAGTGCATTAAATTCTGTCAGGTCACATAGATCTATCAGTACTATCATGATTAACCCCAAAGTCATCGAATAGATTTTAGGTTTCAATTAAAATGACTTCTATAACTCCAAACAATAGTTTAAAGTAACCACACAGTTTCCAATTTATAGTATTTTAACCAGAGTCACAGTTTCCAATTTATCTTACAGTTTATATTTACCAACTTATATTAAAAGATTACTTCTTTACAAGAAGAGAAATGCATGGTCTTTTTTTAAAAAAGAATATGCATTATCCTATATCTGTAAATTGTTATCATTCTTACAAGTGTAAATGAATTTTCAGAATTTAAATTTATAAAGCACATTACTTTGCTTAATACATTATGCACCAACACATTCTATTTTGAGAAGAATATGGTCATATATAAATCAATGCAACGCACATAACTATGTATTCCAGTTAAAATAACTTTCTAATTATATAAGAGAATGAAAAAAATAATTTTAAATATTAAAACGTAATTTATTTACTGTTTTACTTTTATTATCTACATTTAAATCATTTTTCTATATGAAATAAAACATTAATGTAACTATCTAACTTCTATGCATTTTAAAAATACATTGCTTATTTAATTGCTACGCATTTTTAGTCCTTTTCTTAAAACCTATGGTTAATAAGACTATCGTAAGTATACATTCACCATAGGAGCGTACCCAGTGTTAACATAATACAAGAATAATGAAAGTGCAAGTTGAATTGGTAGCTGAATGATTAGCGTTATTGTCTTTGGTTCAACAATTTGGGAGTTTAAATTCCTCAGATGGCGGGGTTGTTTGCAGTGGTTTGGAAACAACCCCCGCCAAACTACTGCAAACACTTTTATTTTAAACTTAAAGTCCTAGTCTAATTATTCCTTGTGGGAAAAAGATGATCAATGAGCGAAAAACTAACGAGTTGATAAATAAATTAAAATTAATCGTGTGATTTTCTTTGAAATGCAATCTGAAGTCTTGATTATCTCAATCTGGTAGCATATATATATATATATATATATATATATATATATATATATATATATATATATATATATATATATATATATATATATATATGTATATATATATATATATATATATATATATATATATATATATATATATATATATATATATATATATATATATATATATATATATATATATATATATATATATATATATATATATATATATATATATATATTATAACACAGTTGTTATGATACCATTAAATACAACGTTAAATTATCACTCTTAGAGAATAGAATAAGAATGGGTACAAATTTACCTATACATGTAACATTTCTTTCGTTTATTTGTAAATTTATACTTATCCTTGCGATAAATGATCATCTAAATTTCATATATCTGTTTTTCTATTATTTTAGAATGTAGTATTTAGTAACAGTATAACAGTAGTATTAAAATCTATTTATTATGCAGATATTATTCAAGTTATAAAATACCGAAATCAAACACACACACACACACCGTGTGTTAAGTATTTAAGCAAATCCTTATGGAACCATTGATTTATTGTACTATCTTCAGGGACTTGATTAAATCAAGTCTTTATGATAGATTTCTAATTATAATTTTGACTTCAATAAATTGGAGCGATATACTGATTTAATCAAACTCAATTAATTAAATATGTGTATTAGATGTTATCATAAATTAACAAACTAATTTTACTGACGATTTATTTGAATGGTTTGAGTCATTAATTTATCAATACTGTTTAAATTGCATTTCTAATTATAATTTTACCATCAATATAATAGAGAAAACGCAATAACTGTTATGTGATTGGCAATTCATTTCACTTGTCTCATGCTTTGAACGTATTTATTAAATTTAAACAAATATCTGATACCTTAATATATTTGTATGATAAATTAGAGTTAAGAGAAGGTTTTCTAATTCTTTAACAAGAATTTTTTTAGAAATACCTTAAGAAAAAAGTGCTTTCTTAGATATTTAACTTTTTCATCTTTAGCTATATTTTAATCTGTATTAAACATAGTTAGCGAGGCATTTTTGATTGATTATGATGTAATTTAAAACTAAATATAACTTCTGTTTTGAGTTAAGTTTCTAAAGTCTGAAATTAATAAATAAATGATTTATTGAACAGAAATGACTCACAGTTATGAAGAGAAAATATTTATAATTATTATAATATTTTATATTTGTTGTTTAATAATTCTTATATACTTCAATCTATTGAAATTTAAATTATTTAAATTTTAAATAAAATCTATATTTAGTTTATCCTTATTTATTCAATATTTAAAAAAAAACAACAGATATATTATATTTATTATTAGTTAAATTTATAAAATAATATGGTAATTATCTCAAACAAATATAAATGGATATTTTTTTTAATTCCGAGCAATATAAATATGTATATATGTAGTAGGTTTAATGATATATTTTATAGCATATGTTATATATATTTTTATATTTCATAATAATTTAGATGTCGTTTCATTAAAATATTTTTTTTTACTTATCAATAATTATCCTCTTGGATACTAAACTATGTTATATGTCCTGATTTAATCTTCTTCAAGATATATAATGAGCTGTGTGATTTGAATCCAAAATTATTTATACATTTTTATAAATGTGTTTATTCCTTAAATTGAAAAATTTATTTATTCTTTAAATGTATTAAACGATTGAATTTTATTTGCTTAAAGTTTGTGTTTAGATAATAAATGTATGACATTTATCGGATGATTGGAATGATTTAAAATAATCAGTAAAAATATATATCAGCCAAGTTTAATAGAAAATACATTGATCATTAACATTGTTAATAACCACAAAATATGTTAAATACTAAAGAAAAACTAAAAGGAATCTTGTATGACGTTTGAAAGTGATACAACCAAAAATGAGGAAGTCTAAAACATATTTCAAAATGTGAAAAATTGGTTCTTTAAAACAAATAAAATGCAGATAATAAGCATAATATTTCTGATGCCAAAAATTTTATTTTCTTAATAAAATTTCACATAGGTCTGTTTTACAAGTAAATATATTATTCCAGTGAAAGTAAGATTTTGTATAATATAACGAATTGTTGCTAATTTTTTTACTATATTTTTGAGATTTATGCTTTAGAAAGCTACATAAAAATAGATTTAAAATTATCATAAATTCTTTTAAAAGACACTCCACATTCGTTCATTATAAAAATATGAATTCATATATATATATATATATATATATATATATATATATATATATATATATATATATATATATATATACTAGTGTGACAAAATTAAGGATGAAACGGTTCTTCTAGTGCAGCGTCGCTCAGCAGTGTTCCATATCGATAAAACTCGTATCGGAACATCCTCCAGATGTAAGAATATGGAATATGGAAAAAGTAAATAACATTGTTCAAAAAAATTCCAAATGATGAAACAGGAACCTCAGTGAAAAATGAGCATCGAGCAAAATGACAAAGACGGCCGAAACATTCATGTGTCAGCTCTCTAGTAAGAAACATCCAGCTTTAGTAGGGGATATGATCTCTTCCGATTGCTTAGCAGGATTGACATCGTCTTTCCATTCTGAGTATGAGGTTGTCAATAAGATGTTGAGGTACTGCTGCCCATTCTTCTTGTAGCGCCAATCGCAGCTCCGGAATCGTTACTGGCGATTGGTGACGTGCCGCCAAGCGTCTCCCTAGAAAGTCCCACACGTGTTTGATAGGATTTAGATCCGGGGACCTTGACAGCCAATCCATGCGTTCAAAATCCTCACTTTCCAACAACTCTTCGACAGACTCTGAACGATGGGGTGGAGTACTATGACGAGGAACTGGGGACCCATAGCACCTCTAAAAACATAAGGAAGGAGAATATCATTACAGTAATGGGACCCGGTGACTGAACCTCCTTGGACAACATGAAGATCAGTACTGGTACAAAGCATGATGCCTCCGTAAACGAGAACACCGCGACCTCGAAACCGGTCCCTTTCCGATGATCTTATTACGTGTTCCCTCTCTCTCCAGATGTGTATGCGTTCATAATCGGTAGTCAGACTAAATGTGCTCTCATCAGAAAAGAGTACTCGTCCCCATTGCTGATCCGCCTAGTTCTGTTGTTCCTGGCATCACACAAAGCGCCTTCTCCGATGGGCAGATGTTAATGGTACACAGAGTACAGGCCGTCGTGCGAAAAGGCCACCATTGTGCACCATCCTGGCGACTGTAAACCGTGATATCGGTCATCCAGTCGTCTGTTGGAGGTGTCTCGCGATTTCTTCAGTCGTCTGCCGCCTGTTCCTTCTTGCCTTTAGGACCATATACCGGTTGTCGACTGCGGAGTTTGCTAGTGGACGACCGCTAATGAACTTTCGGACAAATGTTCCTGTAGTTTGAAATGCTCTCCAGATTCGTGAGATGCTATGAAGGATTCCAAACTCCGTAGCCAAACTTGTCACACTTCAACCTTCCTCAATCTTTCCAATGATTTGACCTCACGTAAGGTAATCTAGATATCGTCTACGAGGTAGCCTGTTCATTGTTTATGCTGATTAAGTAGTTCTACGTCGCTTAAACTGATATACGCCCTGCAATAACTTTCCCAGAAACGCTGAGCGTACACCGCCAGCCTACTTTATACCCTTCCGACATCCCCCTTTACGTCATGTTGCATAATTTGAGTATTTTCTTGCGTACCTAACCGTAGTCGATCTTCTGATCGGTCTTTCGGTCCGATCTACCTGTTTGTTCCGCTGTTATGCTAATTTTTCCATTTCGTTCTTAATTTTTGCACAATAGTATATATATATATATATATAGATAGATAGATAGATAGATAGATATAGATATACATATACATATTCCCATTTGCTTATCATATGCCTGATAGGTGTAGTTAAACGTTTGAGATATTCATACTATTTTTTTCTTAAAATGTCGCTTTTTAAAACATAAAGCAGTTCATATCAAACAGAAAGACTGGAGTAGTATCTTTATGATACTCTCTTTTCGACGACTCGGTTAAACGTGAATAATTTAACCTTGCTATGTTTATTCTACTACAAATCTAGTAATGGATGAGAATGTAAATGTTTGCCGAATTTTATCAGCATTTAATGGTATTTGGTGACAAAAATGGAAGGCAAAGTGCATTTGTAAAGTTTTTCTGACAAATATTTCTCTATTTTTTTTAAATTCCCTGAATGATAGATATATATATATATAAAAATCCATAAATATACCTATTCATAGAAAAAATCAAAGTAGATCAGACGAGAGCAGGAGAATTTTGCAAAACACTAATTTGCTGTGAAGCAATGCTTACTGTTACATTTAAGACCTATAACTATTGATGGTTCCAATGATTTATTATATTTCTGACATGGTTCAAAGTTTTTAGAAATCCACTGTGAATTTTTCTATTATTGGTGTTTTTTTTTACAAACTAGTAGAGTGACTTTCAAGACTGAAAATCTAATGGAACGTGATAATATAAAATTAAAATTTTTTAAACATTTAAAGGAATGAAATGTCCTACGATTTTCTTGAATGCATTCATTTAGTTGCAAAATCGTTTCACAAGTTACCTACACATTAAAATTATTTTTTATTCATAAATTCAAACAGAATTATCTATAAATTCAAATGGTTTTGATATTTGCTCCCTTTTAATTTAAGGAAATTAATAGAAATACATGTTTTTAATTTTTTTCATGGTTTTGCACATAATAAAATATAAATATTTAAATTATTTGTGATTGTTTAAGAGATTTATACTTGAAGTTTCTCATTCTCACACACACAAATAGAAATAATGAAAAATAGACATTATTAAGAAAGCGTTTCAATCCAGCATTTCCTTCTTCCCAAACACTGTTATTTTTTTTAAACAAATATTGTAATTTCAAACATTTTTAGTGTTGTTTTAAATGTAAATTAAGCTAGCAAAATGATATTCAACGACTTAAAAATATTCTCAAACATATGTTTTAAGTATTTTAAATGAAGTTTATATTTACACGAAGTTTAACCAGTGTAAAAATTGTTTTTTAAAACCTTATAGACTGGTTTATTTTTTAAAATATAGTTCACACAGATAGGTATATATATATAATAAACTGCAGTGGAAATAAATCAGTTTGTACTCACTTTTTCGGATTCTAGATCTTTATGTTTGGATTTTTAAAAGACATTTATTTATAAAAAAAAGGAAGTATGCTTTAAATAATTCTTAAAAAAGTGAAGTATTTTTTACTGTGTGATGTGAATCAATTAAAAATAAAGATACATGCTTTTTTAGAAATCCTGCGTTACTTCTTTCTGAAATGCTTAATTGTTTATATTTATATATGTTCAATTAATCTTTCTGCCTTTCATCTGATGATCAACATTTCATTAATTGTAAAAGAAAAACCAAATTACAGAAATGATGTAATCTATAAAAATATACGTCCTTAAATATATGTATAGAAATCTGTCAAGACAATTTTTTCTTCAGTGACTTTCATTCGATAATTTATAACCAAATTTAATTTTTGGAGCTTCTAAAAGAAATAAGTTTCTTCATAGACAAATAAAATTCTTCGATTGGTGCATTTAACTTAAATATAAGAAAATATCTATTGATGGATTAATTATTTAAAAATGAATGCAGAGTGATGATAGTAATGCTAATGAATACATAAAAAATAAAAAATGGTATTTAGATTATACATAATATATATATATAAACACACACACACACACACACACACACACACACATATATATATATATATATATATATATATATATATATATATATATATATATATATATATATATATTTATATATATATATATATATATATATATATATATATATATATATATATATATATATATATATATATATATATATATATATATATATATATATATATATATATTTATACCTGAAGTAAGAGTCATTTTTAGTTAAAAAAATTTATTTATTTTCTCATTATCTCTTTTACTCTGATAAATATTTCTTTATCATTACTCGAACAAAAAAAAAACATATTTATTTTATTTCCTTCTTCATTTAATTTATTATCGTTTGAAACTTAATTCATTTTATATATGTGAGCGTTTTCTTTCTTGAGATATTTTCTCTTACATTAATTTAAAAGTGTTATATTTTAAAATTTTCTTTTCCTATATATATATATATTTTTTCATTTTATATTCAAATTTTATTTACTCATATCCCTAGATAATATTCAAAGTTTTATTATTTTTCCTAGCAAAGGAATTTTAATAAAAATAAAGAAAATAAACATGTATTATTTTTCTCTATAACTAAACGTATTGAAAAAAAATATTTTATAGTTTGTGTGAATAGTTTTTGAACCGAAACATGAAAAATACTCAATAGGCTTAAAAATATAAATCGGATTAGAAAACATTTTAATCTATTTAACATTGTATTAAAAATGATTCTATATTTTTAACTAAAGTATCGTGAAAGTACAAAATATTATAGGTTACCAAAAATCCATTTACTTAAAATTTAACTTTTTTAGAGCAAAAGATGAATTAATATACCAATTTGTAAATTTAACAAAAAGAAAGTGTTTTAAGAACTCCTGTTATGTATGTAATGAAAATATAAATGTAAGAAATTGATAAAAGCTTCAGACAAAATGTCGTTTAAAAATAAAAATTCACACATAAAAGTTTTTAAAACATTTGAAACAGAGCAATACGTGTTTTATTTGACAACCATATCGTATCTAATGAAATTCTGAGACAATGCTAATTTAAAATAATTTCGAGATTTAGTATTAATCAAATATTTTAGGAATTTCGAAGAATATTAAATAAGATTTATATTTTTAGATTGAACTACAGACTTTTTGTACTCATCTAAGTAATAAAAGTTTCTGAATGAATACTGTATCACCATAAACACACGTATTGTATTTTACATTGGTGTGAGAAAAGTAAAAGAAAAATCTGAATCCAGCATTTTTTATGAAATTTCGATCATTAAGTTGTTTGAATTTAAATTTCTTATAGTCATAATAAAAATATTATCAAATAATATGTGGATATTTTCTAAGTACTCTTTCTCCTTTCTCAGTTCTTGCCTTCGGTTCAACAGTTCGTGAGTTCGAACCCCTCCTTGGGCATGGATGTTTGAAGTGGTTTGGAATGCACTTTAAGCCGTAGGTCCCGGTCTAATTTGCCCTCGTGTACAAAATATGACCGTTAAGCGACAAACAAAACTCCTTTGTCAGTGTTGCAAATGTAGTGTGGATCAATGCTTCTAAAATGAGATTTTTTTTACATTGTATATTTCTATTCTAAGATAAAATCAAATAGTTCATAAAATAAAGCAAATAAGTTATTCATAATACATTTTGAGCATTATATTGTTGCTTCTTTATGAAATTAACAGATTAGGAATTCTTAACTTTTTCATAAATCTTCATTATGGAAATAGTTGTAGGCTTTCTATTTCAATACTATTCAACACAATATATTACTGCGATTTTTCACCGACGTACATGGCAAAAAGTTCGATAGCAACTACAAATTTGTAGACGATTTTACTTTTCAAAAATACTACTTGCCCAGTTGATAATTGATATGTAAAAGCCAGTTTGCTGCTGATACCAGCTGATATCTTCCTTGGAATATTAGGAAAAATTAATGTAACGAATAAAAGCTCGTGGTTTATAAAATTTTGAAAAATGATTAGCACTTACTTTGGAATAAAGGGGAAGAAACTGGTTAGTTTTTGCACCGGAATACAATGTTGTAGCCACATTCGGCAGAGGAACAGATAAAACATAGAATTAATATTGTATAAATTATTAACAAGCAAGATATCAAATCTCGTAAATTTAAATGAATAGTGTTTATACTTTATCTGCAGTTTTTTAATATTTTCTAATTAAATATCATTGCGCCAAATTATTTCGAGTGTGATTTCAAAAATGAAATTGTTTTTATTTGGAAATATATCATGTTAGTTTGAAGCACATGTCAACAGTATTTTAAGTTATAAGTATAAACTGGGCTTATTTATAACATTAGACTCTAAAGTAGTCACATATTTTTTATATACAATATGCGCAGCACGTTATATATTATTATAATTTTAACGTCAGTATTAAAAGCCCGACAATTAAAAAAAATTGAGCAAATTATCAATACAAAATTTTATATTTATTTTTATGTAACTGGAAATTATTTTTACAGACTAAAAGGACGAGATGAGTTCAAAACAGTTTCTATTTTTTTTTTTTTTTGATAATTTTCCAATTAAAAAAGGATTTCCAGCCGGCCTCAGCATAATTTTCTTAACTTCAATATTTTTAGCAGTTTCTAGATAAGTTTTGTCAATGTAAAACCTTATTGCATTCCTTTATCATGCTCCTATTTTAATTTAAAACTGTTTTTCAAATTCTTGTAAACTGTAGTAAATAGATTTTATATACGAAATTTTCTAATAATAGAGAAATTTGAAATTTTCAGTAGTTGATAGCTTTGGTTCGTATTGATATTTACGAAACAATTTGAAATTTATACTTTTCTAAACAGGAACTGTTTTTTTTTATTTTTTCTTCCATGTTTTTAAACAGGAAAATTATTTACATTTAGTTTTTTTTTTATGTGCGCTTTATTTCTTTGTTATTCTAAATGTTGTTAAATTTGCTCGCTACTCAACCCCAGAGAGTGAAAAGTGCCTATTTATATCTAATAGTATCTTCACAGTCTGAGAAAAATTGCTTACAGTCACAACGATATACTTATCTCAAACTGTTGTACCTTATTTTAAAAATGTTTGAAATCAAAATTACAACTGTGCAAATTACGAGAAGAAGAAAATAGAAGTATTTTTTAATATATTTAATAAATTTTATATTTGTAAAATATATCTCAGCTTTAGATATACAAGACTATAGAGTTGCAGCTAATTCTAAATAGGAAATTATTGACAATGATGAAATTGCTTTGAAATGATTGAAACATAAGTCTTATAATGATATTGAATCAATATTATGTTATATTGAAAAAATATTAAGTATATATTGTAATATATATGAGATTAATATCTTACAATATTCGCATTGGCTTGATAATTAATTTTTATTTTTATTTATCAGTCCTCTTTGATTAAGACAAAAATATAATTTCCTAAAAAATCATCATTTCTTAAAATAAATGATTTTTAATAAATTTGAGTTTCAAATAATTATTTATCACTGCATGCAACGCTTTTTACTATAACCTTAACGCTTTATATTAGAAAATTTTTTGTTCCTTTATAAATTACTCTTCTTCTGTCTTACATTAGTTTCTTCGAATCTGTCAATGATTCGTATTCATTAATCGGTAAATTGGAATAATGTTCTTCTGCAATACATGCTAATTCTCTCAATTAATGTGAAAAAAATACCATCTGTTGCAGACATTATTGCATTTTTTTTTTCTGACCAAAGTTTAATCTTTCGATAAATCTGAAATTTGTATAAAATGCTAACTAAAATGGAAAAAAAATATTATTTCTATTTTCTAGGAATATTTTTAGTTGATAGATTTATATATATTTCGAATTATTTATTACTTTAGAACATACATATATGCATGCTTATTTAAATATACATTCTATGCTTTGAGTCATTTTTAAAATGAACATGAATCTGAAATTTATTCTCCTGAAAGTTGCTAAAGCCTTAAGAGTTGCGTATTTTATTTTGTTTTATTATAATCAGTAATCATGGAGGCACAATATAATGAACAATTAAAATTATGTCATGGTATTAAGTATACACACACATTATGCGTCATTAACAAATAAAGAAAGCTCGAGCATAAATAAATGCTCGAGCTGAGCAATATCTTTTTTCAGAAAATTTTAACTCTTTCTTTCATTGTTTTTATATTATTTACGAAAATGCATACATTTTATAATTTATTTTTACGCAGGCACATGTAACTACATATTCAGTTAATAAAAAATGTATATATATATACATATACATACATACATACATATATATATATATACATATATATATATATATATATATATATATATATATATATATATATATATATATATATATATATATATATATATATATATATATATATATATATATATATATATATATATATATATATATATATATATATATATATAACATGTAGTTTTAACTTACTCAATTTTTTTTCTTTTCCATTTTGCTGTTTACATCTTACAATAATATACGATTTAACATACGATTTTTAGAGTATGTAATTTGCTTAATTTCAACTTAAAATTTCTAATGCTTGTAAGTAAACAATAGCATTCAAGATTTATCAAGATACTATCGTTAAAATTTATTTTCGTTCACATTCTAAGGGAGAATGTTTCTTTCAACATAATTATCCGTCTTTTCAATAATTTTCCCATTTGTCTTTAATGATTGCATAGTTTAGAATAATGTTTGCATTATTGTATCTATCAGAAAATATTCATATGATAGGTTTTTTCTAAAATAATATCAGTTTAAAATTACAGTTATGCTTAGTTTTAAGAATATATTTCTTCTGTAATAAATTCATTAAGTAATAAATTTATTAACACAGAAAGTTAAAATCGCACCCATAAAAATCCTTTTATTTTAAAATCAACTTCTTCTATTTGAAAGTTCCAGTACATGAAATTTGAAAAAATTAATAAAATAATTTTCTTTTTGGTATTCTGATGATAATTTTTAAATTATCAAAAATAATTCTTATTATAGCTTTATGTAAAATGAAATTTGCAATACTTGAGGAAATTTTATCTTTAACTCAAATTTCCGACTTAAAATGCAAGACTATTTTAATAAAGTGTAGTAAGTTTATTGCTAAAGATTGTAAAAAGTTAGTAAGTTTATTGAAAAGATTTTTGCTCATCAATATCTGGAGATATTTAGAAACTAAAACATTCGACCCTTATTTAAAATATTCAACAATTGAAATAATTTTATCCATAATTATTTAAATAAATATTACAATAATATTCGACTGTAAATCTTTCAAATTTATCTAAAATTATGTATAATAGTGAAAAAAATCGTTTTACTTGTACAGCAACAAGAAAAAATTTTCTATTTGATTTTAATAATAGCTTAAAATAATACAGAAAACTTAAACGGGATTCTATTAAACTGTAAAAAAAATGTCTAAATTTTTGGAAAATAAAAAATTTTAAAAATTAAATATGTATATTAATATATATTTTCCATAGTTTTTAAAATCTCAAATTTTTTCACACATTGATTAACAAAAAGCATTTTCTTTTCGTTGGGATATAGAGTATAGATTAACTTGCACAGAATATAAATTCGCAGACAGACAAGAGGTCTAATTATTTGCTTCTAAATATTGTGTATATTCCTACAAAGGTTATAAAAAACTGAATTAAAAATTTATTTTTTCAGAGTAAATGCCAATTATATGTAAGTTCGAACATTTTGGAGAAGTGTTAAAAATTACGCTGTTTTTTTATGTATATATAAAAGCATTTATAAGGGAAGTTTATCAAGAATTTTTAAGCAACCTAAAAAAGTAAGATATGTAAGTAAATGAATATAATAAAATACACTAACTATTTTTTTGAAAAACAACTTTATATATATATATATATATATATATATATATATATATATATATATATATATATATATATATATATATATATATATATATATATATATATATATATATATATATATAAATGTAATATTGTTAAATGTAATATTAATTTTTAATTAAAATATATGTAAGCAAATATGCATTAAGTTACAATAATTTTCCTTAAAAGAGAATAAAACATATTTAATGCCACAAGCTAAAATATAATGGAATATTAAAATTTTACCTTTCTTCAGAAAATGTCTTAAATGTAATAAAAATGACTTAGTTTTGTACGTAAATAATTAATGAATAAAGTAACAGGCGCGCGCATTTTGATTAAATACCATATTCCTCTTCTAATTTTCTTTACCCTTAAATTTCTATCACTCTTCTTTATTGCGATCCTAATATTTTCCAGTCCATAGCTACAATGTTATGAGTTACACAAAAACAATTTAATTTATGATTGTTTACTACTTTAATCTTCCAAGAGAACGATTTTCTACTTAAACGAATATTTCCCGCCCTTTGTTGACGGGTGAAACAAATTAGCTGAAATGTGGAAAAATGTTCATCGCCATGTTTGTATTTAAGTTTCATATTTCATCTAGAGAATGTTAGTTTTTTTCATGAAAGAAACTTTGAAAAGAACACCAAACAACAGAAAAAAATAACTCTTAATTTACTGAAAATGTTCGTAAAGTAATATTTCTTTTATACTGTTGTACTAAAAATAAAAACATTTCTTGTAAAAAAATTTACAAACATTAAGCAAATGTACATAATGTGAGTTTACAGAACAAAATTTTTATTAGCTTTTTGATGAAAAATTTAGAAAATTTTCATCAGAAATCCTGATGTTGTTTCAAATGGTGAAACAGCTGGCAATCTTTTCAATAAATAAATAAATTTCATTGAGTTATAATTAATACAAAATGTGTTATATATATATATATATATATATATATATATTTATAATATATAAAATATAATAGATATATTTTAAAACAATATATATACATATATAAATGCAATAAATACAATACTAAAATAAATATTACAGGAAATCTAACCTTAAACCAAAAGCATATAAAGAGAGATATACAAGTATAAGTTAGATACAATAATAAAATTAGTAAGAAAATTTGAAAATCACTGAGTATAAAACAATATTCAATAAAAATAATAGGAGGAAAGCATAGGAATCACATCTTCATCAGGAGGTATATGGTCAGCTATGCAAATTAAACACTCTTTTCTGACATGGTAAAAGAACATATGTCTAAAGATCTTTGCTGTATATAGTTAGCTATAATATTTTCTCAGGACTTGAAATTTCTGAAACACAGGTTTCAAATTAGAACGAAGAATATTATTGACATTCATTACCTCTCAATATTCCACGCAGATAAATCTTGATTACCAAAAATTAAATTCACTTTTAATATTGTATATTGTGTTTATGATTTCTTCCATAGTTTACCTAAAATAAAAACTTCGATGACATAAAATCTTCTAATGTTGATTTTTGCTCACAAATGTCTTAACATAGATAATAAATATTTAAAATGTTTTTTGAAAATTCATTTTGAGAATCTTCTTAATAGTTGCCAGATGAAATTTTCCCCACTAATAACAGAATTATAGGTTCATTTTACATTTTTAGAAATAAAAATTAGATTTATGGCTATTACTTGTTTTTAATGCCCTCTTATGCACTCTATTGGAAATTTATTTTTCTTAACTTTCTCTTAGAACTTTTTCTCTCTTAATTTAAGCTAAGGCACCGTTGAAGGATTAAAATAGTCAGATCATAACGGATCTTGTGCAAAATAAAAGGGGATATTTTCTACTATTTCCAAAATGAATATAGCATTTTAACTCATGTTTGAAAAAGTATATAAAGGAAGGTTTTATAGTCCTTAAATATTACGATAAAAATTGTTTGCTGCTGTGATATTGAGTAAGAAAAACAGTGTTTCCCTTTAAGGGAAAATAAAATTTCAAATAATAACTGTCCACACTTTAAGTTCATACAATTAATTTTTAAACAAATTGAAAGTATTCTAAGGCTTTATGTCAATAAACTTCTACATAAACACCTTTTATCGTGTGAAAACTGAAAAGATGATTATGGATTTCACATCAGTAAGGATCCATTTTTTTCTTGCAATAGGTGACTCTTGCGGTTGCAGTTCCGGCCATTCATATCAGATACATTTGATATTTCCCTCCTACATGCTACACCCATTATTTAAAATTATAGAAAAAAATTTATAGGTATTAAATTAAGGGGTTTGTGAAGCCAATTGATTGAGATGTATCACATAACTGATTGTCTAATGAAGCAATCCTTCCAAAAAACAAAACTGATAATGCTCCAATCAAGTTCTTGTCATACTTCTCAATATTTAATTGAATTAAACAACATCGAATCCAAATAAAAGCATAAATAGTGGAAAAAGATTGCATTCTATTGGTTTCCAAAAGAATAGGTAGAAAAAAATATTTATTTATTTATTACAAATGCCCAGCTTTTAAGCCAGATTACAGAAACATGGCTATTACGCCAAATTACAGAAATTTGGCTATTACACCATTATTTCTCTAGCCTTTCAATATTTCTTAACTCTGCAGTTTAAAAACACAAATGCAGAGCGCGATTCTAGATGAGAAGCATCAAAAATTTGATGTTGTCTGCACAGAGAACATAAGAGAGACTCACAAAGTCCAAACCTATTCAAATACAAAAAATCATGTGCACTATTAGTAACATACGCGAAGATGATAAGGAAAATATATTCGGACTGCAGTAAGAAACTACATAAAGTTTATAATGAATTGAGAATCTATTTGTCTGTGTAAGCATATTAACACTCTGGTTGTTCAAGTTAAAGGCAAGATTATTCTAATCAATAATATTTTTTTTAAAATTATATATTAAATTATGATATTTGTTTAAAGTTTAAAGTATATTCAATACAAATTTTACAATTTTATGGTTCTACTTTATGACATTTTTGTTTTGTTTTAAGCCAAACATTTTACAGTAAATTTTAAATTGTTCATAAACAGAAATTATTATAATTGTTTTAATCTGAAAAGAACACCTGAAATTTACTTTTTTTGTAATTAGACTAATAAACACGAAGGGAAGCCAACTTATCTGGCAGTTTTCTTAGAATCATAAAGTTACAAGTATAATTTTCTCTGCTAATTTCTCAAATACTACATATTTAGAATAATAGATTTTATTTTCTCCATCAATATTTGTAAGATTTAAAAATGTTATTTTGCACGTATCATTTTTTAAATTTGCTGTCACTTTTATTAAGTTAATATTATTTCTTCCTAGAGAAATATTTTCTTTCAAGAATAAGTTTCATATTTCAATAATCATGTGTGGCAACACTTGATATTAACATAAGTTTTCTCTTTGCCGTAATCAACAGTGTTTCATCTATTTTAACAGAAATAACTGTCGTTATTTTTTAAATGAAAACATTTTGTGAAGTATTATCAAGCAAATTTTCCGCTTTGAAAATTCTTTTTGTTTAACTAAGACCGACATTTCATTTTTTGAGATTTATTTTCTCATAATGAGATTATTTATGTTATTGAAATGTTTTTTTTTATTTTAGAATTATTTGAAACAATACTTCATTAATCACTCCTCACCTGAAAAGTGTCATTATTTATATATAGATATGTAAGTCTTAAAATATTTTTAATTATTTGGTATAAAATTCTTGCCATGATGATGACAGCGTGTAATGATTTCAGAGCATAAAAGTGCTTAAAGAAAAAAGTATTTTTTGAACGTTTTTATTTTTAATATTGATCTTCCTTATGGGAAGTATAAATAAAAACATTTATGAAATACTAATCAATTAAGTTTTATAACTCCAAATGTGAGAGCACCACACGCTCTGTATAACAATATCTTAAAAAGTTTAAAGTTTCAATATTTTGAGAACAATTTCCAATTTTAACTATTGGCTCTCTTAGAAAAAAAATACCCACACAGCATTAATTTCTTAGTTTAATAAAATTAAGAAAATATTATTTCATTTTTCTGCGATGGAGACTTTTTCATGTTACAATTTTCAAAAAATTTTTATTACAGCTATATCAATTAAAACCTAAATATCCTAGTTGAAGTGAGACAAAAATGTATTAGTATATCCTTTTTCCTATTTTTGTCACTTATATTTATATTTACCACAATATTTGAAAGCAACCTTTACTTGGCCTTTGTTCTGCTAGAGTATTTCATTGTTTATTCATTGCTTGTTATATTATATTGGCAATTTATAGGGAAGTATGTTCACTCATTTCTTTTCAAAAGTATTAAATTATGTATTTTACGGAACATATAGACCACTGTTTTTATTTTATTTATTACAATAATATGTATTTGCCTTCTGTGATTTGATGAAATATTTTTCTATACCAATTTAACCAGTTTGAGAATAGTTAGAGCTTCAACTTTTGGTTCAAAAGTTCATATTCTCGGTTTCCAATTAACGCTTAGTAGATTGGAAACCGAATAGTAGAGCAACAATAAATTAAACCTGGTTTACTGTAGAAAGTAAATAAGAAACGATGACACAAGCTGTGTTCCCGATTGTAGACATTTTATGTTTAAAGTATAAATAAAGTTTTAAATATGAGGATCAATCTCTTTAGACTGGAAAGTATTAGGATCAATCTCAGCTACTGTTTGCAATGTGAAATAGAGGCCGTACTTCTGTTTCCACGTGCATGCCTGTCATGGTGTATGCTCCGAAAATTCCAGAATTTTTCCCTATGATCCATGCAAAAATTCCACTCAACTTGAAAAATTCTTCTCAGAAGGAGAAAATTCAAAATTTGTAATATATATATTGATATATATATATATATATATATATATATATATATATATATATATATATATATATATATATATATATATATATATATTACAAAATCCTTAACGAATAATTTATGCATTGCATGGTGTCAAAACAGTGTTGACATTTAAAGAAATGCATCATTTGCTGGAAATGGCTAAATGTCCATTAAATTAGGTTGCACTAATTTGATGCATTAAAAAATAAATATAAAATAAGAATGGTATAAAAAATAAGAAAAGTCACATAAATAAAAAGTGGTAGTAAATGTAATTTAGTAGTTCAATTTTAATATTTAAATACGAATTTAAGCAAGATATAGTATATTTTGCTCCGTAGACGACAATATAAAATGCATTTAATTGCATAAAAATTTAGCGAGCTTAGAAAAATATCAAAATATATTTTAAATCTCATTAAATCATGTATAATTTAAATTAAAAATTTGGATCTCATCCAATTAACCAGAAGAAATTTTCTCCCAAAAAACGCGATTCCAATTTTGAAATTTCTGTGTATGCGCTTCATATTGCAGTGCTTTCGGTAACAAAATAAAAAAAAAAAACATGTTTTCATCGAACAATCCATTTGATTCATTCAAGACAGGGGAAAATATGACAACTTATTCCGCAAAAACATTTTACAGGCATTCTTATCCGTAATGAGTTTAGTTGTCTTCGGCTGCTTCCTTAGAATTTTATTTTTACTTCATGGACTTAAAATAATAGGCAACAGCTATTTCTTCAGGGTTTGTTATAGTTTAAGGAAAATTTAATCTCCCCCGACAGAGATTTTTTTAAATCTTTACTACTTTTATTCAGTTAATAATATTACTTCTTCGAAGAGAAATTTACTTTGTAGTTTGCTGTATTTCTCCCGTTCTTTTAGTAATCGCGGTAACACATGATATTAAATTAAATTTCTCGCACAGGAACAAAAGCAAGTATCTCGCGTCTATTTCTGACAGAACCAATTTGCGTCATTCTTTCTTTACAGTAGCGCTAGACGTTTCGTAGAAATCTGTTTCTTTAGTTTATTTTACTCAGTAAAGAAAAAAGAGATCATTTTACATGTCTGGAGTAAGTTTTATGCTATTTATATGATATATCTCTAACTTGTTCATGTACAATATTCTATATTCGCAAGTGCTTGGTTTCATATTTCATTATTTATGGAAATAAAAGTAATTTTGGGAATGACTTTCTTAATTTTTGTTATCCATTTTTAGCATAATAATGTTCATTTGCATTCTTTCAACTCTTCAATTAGAGTTGATATTTTTTTGCAATAAATACACAAATGAATCGTTTCATTTTCAAATGTGTTACCATTCTATGTCAAGACATGAGAGATTTTATACATGTTTAAACGACAATAAATAATTTTATAAATTTGGACATTGAACTAATGTACCCCTTCATGTTAAATAGAATATATTACCGTACACACTATAATGATATCATAAAATCCACTATATATATAACAAAATTTTTTATTAATTATCAAATGAAACTCATATTTAAAATAGATTTGGAATTTATCAATAACTTACGTATTAAAATTAATATGCAGAAACATTTTTCACACGTAATGAAAGAAAATTGGGTTGAAATCCAAAGAGTTTATTTTTTTAAATCTGGGTAATCTTCGAATGCAGCAAAAAAAATAACTGTTGAATATAACAGAAAATAAATAATTTTTAGTCTTACTTTCAACGAATCAATAGGTAATGAAATAAAACGAAGCAATAGGTAATGAGTTCGAATCTTGGTTTGGGAATGTATAATTCTTTCTCTGTGTGAATGTGTTTCATTATTTTTCAATTTGGTGGCACAGATGACATATTCATTGGGTATCCCACTGTAAAAAATTATTATCACCATTGACTGTTATTGAGATGAATTTGATTAATTTCTAAAAACATTCCGGGCATTAGAAAGAGAACTTTCCGAATTAATTCATAGAAATACCATTACTTAAACTCTTACCCAAAGTGTATCAAAGTAACAACTGTCTCGTAAGTGAAATTTAACGATATAACGATTATAATTAAAATAATATGGTATAACTACTGAACAAAATTAAACAATAGAATACATAAAGTTATTCCCAGTAAAAGCAGTTTATTTCTGAAAAATTCATAAATAAAATAATAGTTCTATAGCTTTATACTTCCACTAACATTTCAACGCTAACGAATTCAATACGAGTGTTTTAGTATTTACGTACATATGTAGGAATGTTCTGGGTAGAAAATTTCACTAAAAAGTTTTGTCGAATGCATTTCTGAAGATTTTGCAACTGCTAAACGTTAGTGCTTAAATCATTAACTGCCGGGTTCTACAATATTAGTAATAATGACTTCGTACTGAGAAAGTTCTATACAGATATTTAAGTGCTCAAACATCGTTAACAAATAGTCAAACAAAATACAGTTTGAGATTTCTACCTCCTCAGAAAATTGGAGTGATCTTTCAAACAATCATATCTGGTTAGATGTCTAAAACTGGATCATTCTTAATCATTATATGCCCTTAAAAAGACATTTTCTAATATTTTCAAAGTCATCATCAAAAATAAGACAAGAGAGAGAGAGAGAGAGAGAGAGAGGCTAAGCTTCAGCACATTAAGTATTTACCAGTTGGCACTATGAGGAGGCCTGTTGTCTTACACCCGAGTTTACTGATGGTACAACTAGCTCTTTATACGAGTCAGCAATGCCTAATGTTGCTATTGCGAAGAAGCAAAAAGCAAAAAGAAGACAAGAGCAAAAAGAAGACAAGAGAGAGAGAGAGAGGCCAAGCTTCAGCACATTAAGTATTTATCAGTTGGCACTATGAGGAGACCTGTTGTCTTACACCCGAGTTTACTGATGGTACAAATAGCTCTTTATACGAGTCAGCAATGTCTAATGTTGCCTAATGTTGAACCTAGTTTCAAAATAAATCTCTTAAATGCTTGCATAAGGTTAAATTTTGGGACTATGCCGGATATAAATTGATTTCAACCAGTTTGAGCCCTTATTACACCTTCTATATGAATAAATTTATTGTGTAATTTAAAAATATCGTCTCTTATTATGCTTTTTCTAAGAGTACATGAACATTTTCAATTAAAAAATAATTCTTAACACCAGTTAGTAACAGTAAGTAATGGTGATGGATTTTTTACCTGTATTTTACTTTAAATCTTTAATAGGGAAATTGTACATCTTCAAATGACATTCTAAAGCATTAACTTATAGCAGTGAAAATGGATTAAATCATCAGTTGCAGCCTAGACTCTATTACTGCTATTAACATTATCGAAATGTGTTTTACTAGAATTCATTTCTTCGCAATAGCAATTTCACAGTTCTAACATCCCTTAATTCTGAATTGAGAAATCCCGATCAGCACTTTAGTCTTATATTTTACACTGGGAACAATATATTATTTTATCTGTTAGTTCACTGGCATGTGTGTGTGTGTGTGTGTGTAGTTAAAAGATGAGAAAATAACTACTTTTCTTGACTATGCTAAATACTATCAGGTGATCGACAATAGCGTTTTGATCTTATACATATAAACATCTCCCTATTATTGTTTATCATTTACTCTATTTCGAAATTTCCCTTTTAAAATTTCTATTATGTTTTTGTTTGTTTTCAGAAGTCTTTTGCAATCTTGAGCATCCTTTGCAGGGTTTATAAAAATAAAATCCTTATTGTCTGTCTGTAGAAATTTTGTCCTGGATGAATTGAGAAGAAATGCGTGGAATGGAGTGGAATTTATATCAAGATTTAGGACTTCTGAATAAATTAAAATGAATAATTATACTACATTTTTTTGAAATTTTAATCACAGCATTGAAATTAAGTTAAAATTTAACAAAACAGATTTAAGGTCTCTGTAAAACTTCTTATGCTGTAATTTTTAACTAATTTAAGTGCTGTTGTATTCTGATTTGGAACATTTCTCTCTTCAAGAACTGCTCCTTTTACTCTTTTTTTTTAAAAAAAAAAAATTGCCATGTGCTCTTTATTAGAAGGAATAAAGAAAGAAATGCTTATGACAGCAATTTTTTCCTTTTTTCTACAATTTTACAATATAAATAAATAAACAATAATATTTCTTCTATTTTTTAAAAAAAAGTATCATTTTTGCTTCCTACATCAAAGCGTTTTCACTTTTGCTTATACCTAATTGCTCAAACATGGACTGAAACGTTATCGATTTCTATATTCGATAACTTCGTAACTAAAAGAGAGTTTTCAAGCATTATACATGTCATTCGTTTTATTTTTAATTATGCATATGATGTAATTTTGTGATGTAAAACAAAGTATTGAAAGCTGTTTACCATATTATTTTTAATGTGTACTCTTTTCTGTGTTATGCTGTAGAACTTTGTTTTCTCATTTAAACAGAAACTTAAGTGATATTGTGATTTTTTTAATGATTGAGATTGATTTTGTTATTTTATGTTAGTTTGCCTTACCAAAAAAAAAAAGTGCATTTCTAATGTTTTGATTGCCTAATGTTTGTTGTTTTCAATTAATAGTATAAATGAATCCTTGAAATCTAGATACATGTTTTCCTAGTCCAATAAATCTGTACGAAAGTAGAAATATCTACACGAGCATATGCTCTAAAGGAAGTATGTTGTAAATCAGGTGTAAATTATTTAAATCCGCAAAACAAGATGTAAAATTATTTAAATAGAATACCACAAAACGAGTATATTCAGCTAATATATTATTATTCATATAATACTATTCACATTATTCGAGTTCATTCATAAAATTAAGTATATAAATATCTAAAAATGCAATGTAATTATTTTTGCTTTCTCAGCTATCTATTGTTGATATTATTTATTTTTTTATCATATTGTTATATAGTAATACCATAAGAAATGCAATACATTATTCTGCTGTTTTTAACTTTTGTGATGAAAATCAAGGAGAAAGACCGGGAGATGTGATTGGGATAAATGAAAGTTTGATGTGTAAT
>CM057817.1:82453143-82470643 GCA_030067965.1 Latrodectus elegans | reverse complement strand
CGCAATTTTAGAATAGAAAAATTGCTTTTATGAATAATTTGAGCATTTAGACGCATCTATTAATAGATTTGGATACTGAATTTAAAAATGTGTTTCTGCTTATGCTGAATGCTTATGAATTTTTAACGCAAATAACTTATACATATCTAAACTTCTAAAACTGTTTTGCATTGTAAAATGTTTTAAGCAAAGAAAATGAATTGGATTATTATATTCAATGATCCAATTCCTTTTCAATGCTCAAAATAAGTTTAAAATAATATATTAACAAGAACAATAATGGATAACAGAAATCAACCAAAATTATTTTACTTGAATATCAAGCTCTTGAACTTTTCCACTTGATTTCATAAGACAAAAAATTCACAAAAATTAAATAATTATCTTAAAAAATTAAATAACTATTTATTTAAAAATTAATATATTTTAAGAATATCATATATTATTATATATGTCGTTATTTATATGCCTTTTTAATAATGGATTTGAAAAAAAGGAATACAGACGCAAAATTATTATTTAATGTTTTCTGATTTTTATAAATTTAAAAAAAATATTTAAAGATGTAGAGAATAATTGTTTCTCTAATGTTATATAATCAATAATATGGGATAGTAAAATAACTTAATTCTTATTAGTATATAAAATATTTGAAGTTTGAGAAAACATTGGTAAATAAAATATGGATTTATAAAAACACTAAAATAAACCATTCAAACAAATTCCTAACTACCTCTGTATAATGAGGTTAGTAATATTGTTCTTAATTTATTCATGATTTTTTATTCTAATTACTTTCAATTTTAAGTTTTCATTTCAAGGTAATACATTTGGGAGGAGTGTTTAGATTGAAGTAGAGGCTTCTTTAATTAATGGAGATAAAACTAATGTGTGTCTATTAATTTTTCATAAATTAGTGACTTTCACAGATGGCAAATAATTAATCTTCGATTTTATAGGTTTAAAATAAATTAACAAAAATTAATGGAATAAATATGTTTAACTTTTACAACTATGATTCAATGAGAAATTAATTAAAACGCTTACAAGATAAAAATTAATTTCTCTAGGTTGTTTTTGTTGCGATTCACATATGTGTGTGAGAAAGAGAGATTATAGTTACTTAATTCAAAGTGAGGAGTACATTACTTTTAATCATTATTATATAAAGTGATTGAATATTCACAAGTTACTAAACGATATTAACTGAGAAAATGTGCAAACAATTTCTCATGTGATAAGAAAGAGTAATAGTTATAAGAGTTATTGTACATTTATACAAATTTTTATAAAAAAAATAACTTTGTATTAATTTTCAATAAGGTTTAAGTTGCTGTTTCTTTAATCCTCAAGAGACGACTATTGTTGATCAATAAAACAAGAAAGTACTCAATATCTCTTTGTTCAGCAGAGAATTGAATGTATCTTAACTCGTCGGAATTTTCTGGAAGGAAAAAAAAATCAAAAGACACTCTCTTTTATCTTACTTTCCTAGTGTCTAGATAAATTTCCGCTCCAGAGATTTCTCATGGATACGACAAGGATTCTCATTACAATCATACACATCACTTCCTCGATTGAGAGTTTATTTTTATACGAATGAACGAGTAGTTTTTTTTTCCCTTCAAATAAAAATTTAAGCACAATTTTATGCGCTCGTTCATATAAAACAAGTCATAAATAAAATAAAATTTTCATATCATACTATAATAATATTATCATGTAGATTAATATTAAATTTATATTTATGTATTATGTCCTTTTCTACCATCACAAAATCTCATAGAATACAAATATTTTTTGTTACATATGTATTTATATTTACAGCTATTTGATTAAAATTTAAAACTTTGATCTTAGGATTTTTTCTCCAATTTTGAATACACTGTTTAGTTCCCATAAGAGCTTCTCCGAAAGCCAGTATGTGAATAATGCACACATGTCCAATAGCGGTTTGCATTTGTAAGACTTTCAGCCATGCAAGATCACAGAATACTGATTATTCCTATGAAACCAGTTTTTTCTAAAACAAACATATTATTTACACTACTTGGAAAAAGTAAAAAGACTCTGGGTTTTTTTCCAAATAAGAGAAGAACTTTGAATTTTAGCAAAATATTTTATTACATCACTTATAAAAAAATTAATTTACAATCAAACAACAATATCTGTAACATGAAATTAAAAGCTTCTTGCTTATTACAATTAAAAACTAGTTTTAACAACATCATACAGTTTGAAAAAAGTAGAAGAACAGTTCTAAAATATGAAAATAAAAGTTGTGTTAGTAAGGAATTCTTCTGCCATTTGTCTTAATTACTTCAAAGACTTGGAATTGAATCATAAGTCTTGAATTTCGGTTTCACAAAAATTGTCTCAAACCCAATTCAAAGCTTCTCAAAATTCGATTAAAGATTCATATTACTTGCCCTCAGGGTAAGTAAGGTGAACAGTTATTGACCATATATTTTTAGCAATATTGAGGTTTGGACTTTTAGCGGGCTATGGCAAAATCCGAACATTATTTGTTTTAAATCAATTTTTAATGTGAGTGTGTGTGTGAGTTTGTGTGTGTGCCATTGTTCGTGTGAATTGTGATGCTCCATCTTGCTCAAATATCCCACTTTCTCCGTAGCTCAGTATCATAAGGAAGAAGTCCTGAATTTAAAGTTTGAACGTTTCTGTCTTCCATCCAGAAACAGTAGATTTGTCTCTGTATCGTATCCAACACCTATCCAAACCATTAAACTGCCTCTTTCCACCTGTCTGGTAGAACAAGTTTTTCTTGTGTAACCAAACAGTGCCAATAAAAACATCTGGGCATCTAAGTTGATTTTTTTCATTGGAAAAAATAACAGAAGTTTATTCGGTGCTCCAAGATATGCGTTCTTAGTCCATTGTATCCCGTACACTGTGAGTCTTTCTTTCCATTTTAAATGGTGCTTTCTTTTCTTAAATATGAAGATTTCCAAAATTTTAAGTAGTTGTTAAGTATTCTTCTAATTACATAAATGATTTCAGATAAACCTGTGCTTTTCCAATGCTTCCACGCATTTTTAAAGTTTTTTAAGGATTTTTCTTTGATCATGTAATGTCAGCTCTTTGGGTCTTCCAGGCTTTATATATATATATATATATATATATATATATATATATATATATATATATATATATATATATATTATACATACATACATATATATATATATACATATATATATATCATTTCACAATTATGGAAAAACTTTATTTTAGCTAAAGTTGAGCTAAATACTTATATCCCTGTACTTGAATATTATAATTCTAAAGAAATTTATATAGCTGTAGTGATCAAATGAAGTCAAAATGTGACTATGAATTATGCGACAGTTAGGATTCTATGTACTTTGGCAAAATCTTGTAGTAATTTTTTTTTATTGTACGTTCTAGGAAGTCAAGAATAAAATGGTATCACTAAAATGTCAGTTGGATATTCTAATTAGAGTAAATATATATTCGCAAATGTATATATTCTCTTTGCATTCCAATGACAAACATGAAAATCTGTAGTCAGGTGTTATCTGATTCCGAACTTCTACAAATACTTGCAAACACTTTGAAAAATTTCAAATACGGTTTTGACAGATTTTGTTAGGATATCATACCGATTTACCCAACCACTAGCGAATATATATATATATATATATATATATATATATATATATATATATATATATATATATATATATATATATATATATATATATATATATATAGGCTATACTGTATCAAAATTTAGTATCACTTTGTTTATGGGTGAGTGAGGGAAAGATTACAAATCGCAGCTTATATTTTATTTGATGAACGATAATGTACATTCTCTTAGAAGTCTACTCTTAACTACGTGGAGAGTGTGAAAAATAAGAAAATAAAATGGTCAGGCTACTTGTACGATCTAAATCTCATTGAAAATCTCTTTTGATATTGTCTGTGCATGTTTACCTCTCCCAGCTACAGCCACAATTATGAATCTGCTGTGCTGGAAAACCTATAGGTTCCTTAAAAGCATAGAGGTTGATTATACCTCATGGGAAGCATAACTACAGAAAGTTCATAATAAAAAATAAACTCTGTTTTTGTCATTTTTAATTTGTTTTAAAATTTATTTTTGTTAATAACTCCAACATGATTTAATCTTGCAAACTTATGAAAATTTTAATATTATTTCTTAATTTGTTTTGTCTTAAATTTTAAATATGTTTCATACCGAAAAATATTTGCAACTTTCATGCTTCATTTTATGAAAACTAATTCATTACTTATCAACATTTTTCTCTAACTTTTAGCAGTGAAGGCATTTATATATATATATATATATATATATATATATATATATATATATATATATATATATATATATATATATATATATATATATATATATATATATATATATATACTTAAATGGTATAAATATATTTACTAAAAAATAATTAATTGGTAAAAATATACTGTTATAGAGATAAATTTACAATTTTTTTCGGATAACATCATTTTTATTAATTTTGAAACAGAATTCATTTCGTTGCCCCACGAAAATTAATAACAATGAAACCTTTCAATAGATAAACCCGTGAAAACATTTACCTGAAAAATAAATATACTTAAAATCTATGTTTTCTAAAACTCTTTTTCAGGTCAAATGCAGTGTTCAAGATACAATTAAAAGATATTATGAAGTAGAATTAGAAAAATACTTGACAGTATTTTATCAGATATTAATCATATGAACATATAAACTGAGCTTAACATTCATTTTGCCTACCGAGTTTTACTTCTCAGACTAATTTAATTTTACCTATGGCAACATAATATCTATGCACATTGTATTAATGTATTCAAATTAGAAACGCAAATAATAATCAGTAACATATATAGCAGCCTGTTTCCTATGAAACAATTCGAATTTAATTCCATATCCAATGATCTAGAGATTTATTTGGTATACATTATCATATTCACCAAAACTATGTGTAAATATGTCAGATATGAATCTTTATGAATGCAATATTCGTTAGACATTTTCAATAATATAAATCAAGCAAGTAGCTGGAATGAATTTATTAGAAAACACAATCAATGATTTGATTTAATTCAATGGTTTTCTTAATATATTAATTTGAATTCATTTTGAGAAAAAAGTTTACTATGAAAATTAAAAGTCATTGATAACCTTACCAAGACAGTTCATTGAAGGTTTTATTAGATATTTTGTTAATAAAATAAATAAGAATATAACAATATAATTCTGTGAAGGAATTATAAAACAAAAATTAGAATTTTTATATCAAAGTATTAAGGTACTGATTTATTAATATAGATTTATATAATTTTATTGTTTGTAATTATATTTTTTATTATTCATTCATAATATATATATACATATACATACATACATACATATACACACACACATATATATATATATATATATATATATATATATATATATATATATATATATATATATATATATATATATATATGTATGTATGTATATATATACATATAATCAAACCATATTCCTTCACGACAGCGCCAGGCCCCATGTTGCACAAGTCATCAAAGCTGCACTCCAAGAGCTCGAATGGGAGGTCCTTTAGCATCTTTCTGTATTCTCCGAACCTTACACAGAATGATTACCATCTTTTCCGCTCCTTGTCAAACCATATGAAGGGGGTAAATAAAAAATCCTTAATGAAGACAAATAAAGGACCTTGTCTTCATTCTTTCGGTCATCAGGTTGATTCGATCTCGAGCGAAGTTATGGATATCTTCAAGACGTGCCTGAAGGTCTCGAAAGTATTCCTCTGGGGATGAAGATGTATCCGTTGGACGATCAAATTAAAAATTACAAGTGAGGCGAAGTTCACGACCAAAGAGCATTTGTGATTGAGTATATCCGGTAATCTCATGGACAGCACTGCGATATGCAAGCAGAAAAAGCAATAGCTTCAAATCCCAATCTTGCTGATTTCTTAAAACCATAAGTGAGAGATTATTCAAGATAGTTCTGTTAAACATCTCTGCCATGCCGTCCGATTGCGAGTGTAATGGCGTCTTCTGCGTCTTGTCTATTCCAAAAATTTTACACATTCCTTTAATTTGTTCCTTGATCTGAATGAATTTGTAAGGGTTTGCCGAATCTGGAAACAAATTGCTGCACTAGAATTTCGGCTACTGTAATTGCTTCTTCATCGGGGATTGGAAAAGCTTCAGCCCACTGAGTAAAATGTTCCATGACAACTAGGATGTATTTGTTGCTATTTGAAGACTGTGGTAAAGGACCCAAAATGTCCAATGCTCTCCGCTTAAAAGATGCTCTTACGTTGTACCGCTGAAACCTTCCTTGACTACGTTTCTTTGGTCCCTTTGTGCCGCAGAGTCATCACAAGATAGGCACCATTTCTCTACATCTTGTCTAGTTTTACTCCAATAGAAGCGTCCTTGAACTTTCTGTAGAGTTCTCATTACTCCGAAGTGGCCTCCAGTTGAGCTACTATGCAATTCTTTCAAAACATCTGAAATTCTTGATTTTGGAAGAACAAGCTGCCCTTTGAAATTACGTCAAATCGTCGGACTCTCATTTCCTGTACAACACGCCATTTCTAATATAGAGTGGGTCCCAAAGAGCCCAATCGTGCTTAGTAGCAGTACTGTAGGTCGAGATGTCCTGCCAACTTGGTCTGATACTGGAAGATTCTTTTAATCGGACTTCTTACTATCGGAGAATTTGGTATCAATGTCAAGTATAAAGTTATTCTGTGATTAGCGGTGACATATTAATAGCAAATTTTTATTTGAAAATTTGGAAATTAAAAAATATAAATATATTAAAGGAAGAGGTTATGTTATAAAAACATATTCCATATCGGGTTTTAGACTCTTTTAATTATTTAAATTAGGAGAGATGAAAATTGTTATTTGAGAACTATATGATAGTTTTCAGTCATAATACTTTTTGTGTATTTTAATTCATTTAATACCTATGATTTCCATAAATCCCATTTTTCAATGCCTAAAACTTTTTCTTTGTAAATTACATTAATGTGAACCCTTTCAACGCTGGTATAATAAACAAACTTTTGATTTATATAGATGAAAAAATATAGTCAGATGGGATTTTAAGTAAGAATAAACATTTACACACACACATACACACACACACACATATATATATATATATATATACACACACACACACACACACACACATACACACATATATATATATATATATATATATATATATATATGTGTGTGTGTGTGTGTGTGTGTGTGTGTTTTAAATATGTTATAAATTACTAAATTACACTATGGTTTTAAACGACTATGCTGGACATAAAATGCATATTTATATGGTTTTACATATAGAGATAATTTGTTAAGATATTTTTGAAATACATCACCAGCTTCAATTATTTTAAATACCCGTTATTTGATGGGATGATAAAAAATAATATTTTTATTAATTTTATTTGTCTTAAAAGAAGAAAAAAACAAATTTGATGAAGAAAATAAAGCACACAATTCTTAAATAATGCTTATCTTTCTTAAATTCTTTACAATTCTTAAATTTCTGGGATTTTTTTATGCTACTTATTATAATCGTCAAACACAAATAATCAGTCAGTTTAATTAAATACTGGTGTAGTGAATTGTTATACTTTATAATGAATATTAGTTAAAGCATATTCCTATTTTCATGACATACGCGATTTTGTATCATTTCAGCGTTCCAGCAATGCTCTACAACAGGGATGGTGAACCAATGGAAAGCGTACACCAAGTGGCACGTTTGAAAATTTCGATGGTGCGCACAAAAACAAAATTATTTTTATAAATTATCTTTTTTTGATAGAAATAATTAAAAATTATTTATCTTCACTTAATTTGTGATTTATCATATAAATTTGTTGTATTGAATGCCTATCTTAGTATGTTAACTAGAAATTAGATAATATTTTTTGCGTGTCCAATTTCGCCTTCTAATGTTATTGCCATCGCAGCTCCCGAATCAGACGATAACGTGTATTAGTAATTTTTAGTAAACTGTCGTCTTTGAAACTTATGTGACTTGTTAAAACTATAACTTTTTTTGTGAATACATCTAGTGTTACTTTTAAAAAATATTTCTACATATTATTTCATATTTTATATTCTGCATTCGTTTGCAAGAAAATATTCCAACACGACTAAAGTTTTAAGCAGTAACAAATTTAAGGTATTAAATGTTACTAAACTTATAATTTATTTTGCTTATTATTGAACAATAAAATATTTTAATATTATGAGAAAATATTTTATCATTAAATCAGTGTGTAAAATATAGAAATAATTAAAATATCTTTAATTAATATATTATGTATTATTTTCTTGTGTTGGTAATATTTTTAGTACTTTAATATATGATGAGAAATATCGTTCTTACAAATGAATGCAGAATAAATTATTTATTTTATAATAATATAATCAAAATATATAGTTTTTTGTATTTCTTATTATGGATAGTTAAAGGGAGAAATTAAAATTATCTGAAACATGATGTAGCACAGAATTTCAAGCTTGGTGGACCGATAGATACGGCATGATCGAAAAGGACAGTAAAGCAATTTGTACACTACTGATCATTAAAATTGCTACAGCAGGAATAAATGTAGATAACAAAATGATATTTATTGGACAAATATATTATACTAGAAATAACAAGTGATTGAATTTTCAAAAAATTTTGCCGGATAGATCCTGAGAAATTAGTACCCAGGACAACCACCTCTGGCAGTAATAACAGCAGTTATACGCCAGGGCATTGAGTCAAACAGAGATTGGATTGCATGTACAGGTACAGATGCCCATGCAGCTTCAACACGATGCCACAGTTCATCAACCGTAGTGACTGGCGTTTGGTGACGAGCCAGTCGCTCGGCAACCATTGACCAGACGTTTTCTATTGGTGAAAGATCTGGAGAACGTGCTAGCCAGGGCAACAGCCGAACATGTTCCGTATCAAGGAAGGTCCGTACAATACCGGCAACATGCGGTTGGGCATTACCCTGCTGAGAAGTATGGTTTCGCAGGCCTCGAATAAAGGGTAGAGCCACGGGTCGTAACGAACCAGAAATGTAACGTGCACTGTTCTAAGCACCGTCAATGCGAACAAGAGGTGACCGAGACGTGTATCCAATGGCACCCCATACCATCACGCCAGGTGATGGGCCAGTATGACGATGACGAATACACGCTGCCAGTGTGCGTTCACCACGATGTCGCCAAACACGGATACGACCATCATGATGCTGTGCACAGAACCTGGATTCATCTGAAAAGATGATGTCTCGCCAGTCATGCGCTCAGGTTCGTCTTTGATCACACCATTGAAGGCGCTCTTGCCTATGACGCAGCGTCAAGGGAAGCCACAGCCATGGTCTCCGAGTTGAGAGTCAATGCTGCTGCAAACGTCGTCGAACTGTTCGTGCAGACACTTGTTGTCTTCCAAACGGCCCGTTTCTGACTCACGGCTCGTGACATGGTTGCACGATCCATTATGGCCATGCGGATAATATGTCTGTCTTCTCAGCTGCTAGTGATAAGTGGCCGTTGAGATCCCGCATGGCGTTCCGTATTACCGTCCTGAACCCATCGATTCCATATTCTGCTAACAGTCTTTGGATCTCGACCGACGCGAGCAGCAATACTGCGATAAAATAAACCGCAATTCCGGTACGCTTCAATTCGACCTTTATCAAAGTCAGAAACGTGCTGGTACGCATTTCTCCTACTTACACGAGGCATCACAACAACTTTTCACCAAGCAACAACGTTCAAATGCAATTTGTGTATGAGGAACCGGCTGAACAATTTCCTCATTTAAACACAATGTAGGTGTCGCTACTGGCGCCTGCTTTGTCTGAATGCGCTGAAAAGCTAATCATTTGCATATCACAGCACCTTCTTCCTTTCGTGTAAATTTCACGTGTGTAGCATGTCGCCTTCTTGGTGTAGCAATTTTAATGGCCAGTAGTGTATTTTATGTTCTAAGACTAGTATGTAGAACATCTTCAATAAAGCGACATTATGAAACCAACCATAAATTTTTTCTCGATCGAAGTGCAGAAAAGCAAACGGTGTATAAACCACGTGCCTTAAAAATAATGTGCTCAAACTACTTCGTTAATGAAATACATTGGAACTTAGACAAACACCACACTGCTGCTAGTTATTAAGTTTCAAAATCTATTGCTCAATATGCGAAACCTTAGAATGAAGGCGAATTTTTAAAGGATGCTAGGCTGCAATGTGCACCCTACTTTTTCGATGATTTCAAAAATAAAGAAAAATTATCCAAAGAATTAAAGATATGCCAGTAGCTAGAATTACAATGAAAGAAAGAATTTTGCGGATAGCAGAAAATGTAAATTTTCCACAAAAAATTCATATAAATTCTTGCAATTTTATATCCTTTGCCTTGACGAGTCAACCGACGTAACAGGCTCTGTTCATTTAGCAATTTTTGTACGTTTATTTGTTCAAAACAATATTGAAAAACAGTTAATAAGTTTATCACCATCAATAACAAAAACAAAAGGATAAGACATTTATAATACAGTAATTAATGCATTGGAAAAAAGAGAAATGTTTCCTTCTGAAATTGTGTCAGTTATAACTGACGGTGCTCTCGGCTTAACTGGACGTGAAAATGGATTTTTAAATTTATTTACAAAGCGTTTTGGATACACAATTCTTTAATTTGAATGCATTATTCACCAACAAGCGTTTATGTGCAAAAACAGGTTTAAAGATGTTTGATATTTTGTAACAAAATTAGTCAATCTTATATCAGCACAAGCAATAAATAAAAGAAAATTTCAGAAATTGTTAAGCGAAGTAAACTCGCCGTACAATAGCTTATTTTTATATAATAATATACGCTGGTTAAGCCGCAGAAATGTTTTTCTAAGATTTGTTGGTTGTTTGGAGGAAATAAGATTGTTTTTAAATAATGAGAACATTATTGAGCAATGCAATCAATTATTGGATGTAGAATGGCTAGCAAAGTATATTTTTCATTGATTTATGCTCGCACTTAAATGAATTAAATATAAAGCTTCAAGGTTTTAATAAAACAGTCATTATAATGCTTGACTTAATCAAAGCTTTCAAAGTGAAATTACAGATTTTTAATCGTGATATTCTTTCAAATTCATATAGATATTTTCCGAATACAAATTTTTTTTCTGAAAATGAATGTGATGATGAGAACAATAAAAATGAATGAAAATGAAAATGAAATGAAAAAAGCCAAATAAAGAGTCATTAAGAAACGAATTTTCAAAGGTAATTCAATCCTTGATTCAGGAATTTTCTGAAAGATTTACGCAGTTTAAAGAATGAAGAAACTTCAAATTTTATTTATAATACCATTTTTATGTCATACTATTTGAAAAGTTAAATTTAAACGTCCTTGAGTGGTTAAATTTTAAAGAATTAGAAATGGAATTAGTTGAATTTCAGTTAAGTATAATATGGAACCAAAAACTTGTTGATTTAAGAAATGATTTAGAAACTATTGAAAGTAATCTGTTATTAGATAAAATAAAATTGCAGAAAATGAAATTCTAACTACATGGAATTTAATTCCTGATACATTTAATTGTTTAAAAATATTAGCAAATGCAATTTTATCAATATATTCATTGATGTGAGCAGGTGAGTCTTTAATTTTAGAATTAAATTTTATAAAAATAAAGATAGGAATAGAATGAAGGATAAGTTGAGCTTTGCACATGCTTATTATTGAAATTAACTAAATATGAACCAAATATTAAATCTTTTTTTTTATGATCTTCTGTAGTGCAACAAAAATCACATTAAAACAATTGTTTTTAACGTGAATTTTGTTTCTAGAATATTGTTTTTTGTAAAACATTGGGGTTAATAGAAATTGTTAAAGGACAATTGTTTTATATTTGTTTATTTAGTTATACTTACGTATAGTTTCACCACGCTATCATTTCGAATGAAATTTTATTGTGGCATGTTACCGATTTAATAAAGAATTTTTATGATTTTGTGTCACGGACATCAAAAAAGGTTCGCCATCCCTGCTCTCCAATCAAGAATAATATACTTAAAATTTAGAATAAACATGAAAAACATGATAAAATTTGTATTACAAACACGTGAATTTTATTAAAATCAAATAAGCAGACAATTCCATAATTTTTTTCGTATCTTAACTTATTTTCTCGTAGATTTTTAGAACTAGAAATTTGTAAAAGTTATTAAAATATACTACATAACATTCATATTGATTGTTATCATATCCAAATTCAATTTCAATTCCTCAGTGAGTATAGAATGGTATGACATACTCACTTTTATTTCATCTTATGTTCATTCATCTAGGAGTGAATAATTTTTTATAAGTAAATTTTATTTTCATGGTGATAAGAACAGTTATTTTAAATTACTTATGAATCCATCCATTAATTAATGAATTGTGCATTATGCAAATAACTAAAAGACTATGCATAAGCAGACTTAGCACAAATTTACTCCTTCAGAGAAATAAAGCATGCACATAAAATTTCCGTTTAATCCTTAAAGATGTAAGAAATTAATAATATGTTATCTTTCTAACTCCTCTTATAATTTTTGTGAAATCTAGTATGTTTTAATAATCAAAAAAATTTTTGAGCTGATAAGGATCCAGTTCATCAAATCAAGCGAGTCTGATAAGTAAAGAAAGATACATTTTCAAGAAAAAAATAATTTTTATTATTTTTTATAACATTTTCCTATTTTAGCAATTTATATATAAAGTGGAGAATTGGAATAAGCTCATTGAGAAGGTCAGTACCCACACAGGGTTGTAGTGCCATTGTTGATTGATTGATTGATTGAAAGTTAAGAACAATTCTTTGTTCCGGCATTATTTTAGGAGGAAATCCCAAATTTTTTTTTATGTGAATCCTAGTAGCATGAAAGGAACAATTTAACAAATAAATGTGTATTAAATTTCATGAAATGTATCTTTGAATGATCTTTCATTTTTTTCTTCCAAAAACATAACTATTACGTGATAGCCTTTAATATGATTTGAAAATTAATTTTTTATAAGCAATTCACGATATGCTGATAGATTTATTTCAATGATGCTAGATATTATTACTAGCACTTTATATAAAAGTTAAAGGTTTAATAACATCCCCATATTCTTCGGCATTAAATCATGTCATAGCAACAAATTACAAACTAAAAATATTTTTTAAATTATGGGCACATTCTTTAATTATTAAGAAGGAAATTTAATAAAGCATATATATAGCAAATAGTAGAATGTTATTTCATTTTCTAAAATCTTTACTGCATTTGGAGCAAATCATTTATTTTAAATCGATTGATTCTTGAAGTGTGTGATATGGAATAGTGTAATATATAGATGTGTTATTATTATAGGGTGTTATTATTAGTAAATTATAATTTCATGATATGAAGATTATTTTTAGTAATAATTCACTTTTAAACACTTATCACGTCAAATGAGTAATTATTCTGCTATAGTTGTTTTCTTCTTACCTTTTTTTGTAATTAGATTTTAAAAACTGGTATCATTAAGGTACAGTTGGATATAAAAATTACATTTAAAACACATTTACAACACGATATAATTGGCTCATAAAAATACAATATAGATGATTTTCTTTGTGGTGAAAAATACCTAAATCGGGTTTGATTTTGCAATAAATAAGATTTTTTTATGATAAAAAATATTGGTCACAAATATTATTTAGACTTAAGCAATGGTAACAGTGTATCATTTATTACACAAGATTATGTTTTTCATGATGCCTATAAGGTATATAACTAATTTGATTTAGTGAAAATTTATATCTATATAAAACTTACTTTCCGAAAATTTCACAAAATCTGAATTTAAAATTTTTTTTTTAAAAATATAGACTAAATTATATAAGTTAGCTCATAAGAATATTTTTTTATTAAAAACGTATAGCACATATAAAATATTTAATTACAGATTTATTACGGATACATTCATAATTAGGAACTTTTTATTTAATATTTTTTATTCTCTTTATAGAGGATTCCAAAGTATTTGATAAACAGTTTGCTTTTAATTCTTAAATATTTATTCTACAAAAGATGCAAAAATCTGCTTTTTCTGCAAACTAAACAACTATAAAATTTTAAACATCAATAAAATAATTGAAACAATCATGTGTACAGAAAACTATTCTTATGCAAATAAAGTGACAATTAAAAATTACACACACACGTGCGCGCGCACACACACACACACACAAACATATGCACACACACACATATTTGGTCTACCGGAATGTTATGTCTATTTTTGGAATAAAACAGAATAAAAAAATTTTCGTGACGTCAATAAGTTTATTAAATAATATAATGACCTTATTAAATAATATAATGGATTATTAAACATTAACTTCTTACCAGCATGACTGCAATTTTCATAATCCATTTTTGAAAAATGTTTCATTTTCAAATGGAAATAGTGCTTGATCAATATCTTCTTCATTTCTGAATTCATAGCCCTTCAAAAACTTCTGTTAGAACAAAAACAAGTGATAGTTGGAGGGTGAAAAGTTCGAAGAATATGGTGTGTTCTGCAAATTTTTGACGAAATATTTGCATGGAATAATCCCGTCCTTTTTTGCTTTAGCTGCACTCTTTACATTATCTAGTTAATGACAATACCTTTCCGAACTGAGCTTTTCATTCCATTTTTTAATGCTCATATTGTAATGGTCCACAAATGTCCTACTATATACGCAACATTCTTCTATTCAGAGTCACATTTGCTTTTTTTATTTAAGGGCTAGGTTTACCTCCCAATATATCATTTTCATTATGATGTTTTAGAAGGTAATCCACTTTTTATTTCCAGTTATCATCAGATTTAAGAAGAGATCGATTTGCTTCCGAACAAACATTGTACGCATATAATGACTCGATCATTAAAATTCTTCTGACTCATAATTCATTTTGAATATTTCTACTCGAATCTTACCTTCTGAATATGGTTCAAATTAATTTGATGAACTGAATAAAGCTTTCTGTGATCTCCAATGTTGTCAGAAAAAGATCGTAATCTAATGTTTTTAACAGCGTCGTCATCGCTCAATGGATAGATTTTTCAGGTACACCCGATATATATATATATATATATATATATATATATATATATATATATATATATATATATATATATATATATATATATATATATATATATATATGTGTGTGTGTGTGTGTTCCGTAATCTATTTTAAAAATGGCATCGTTTAATGAATTGATGTATAGTAATTTTAAATAAAGTTAATTGTGATTAATTAATAAAAGTTATATAATATAGTAGTACCTCTTATTAAAATCAAAAAGATTTGTAATATATTCAGAAGTAGTTTATATGGAAATTTATAAAAACAAGCACTCTAACATTTATAAGGAGAAAAATTCAATTTTTTTATTGTTTTAAATTTTTAAAATAAATTGGTTTTTACTTTGACTTGATGCAACAATTTTTCAATGAAGCAATTTTAAAATTTAGCAATTTACACTGAGTAGATACTATCCTTACATTACCAAGATCGTAGACTGTGGACTATTTCACATTCAAATACAATATTGGATACTGAAATAATAAAGATTTTCCTCCAAAAAACCATGGTAGACAGCATCATTAAACTTTTATTGCTTGTAATTTTTTATTGTTTTTAAATTTCTATCAATCGCTAAAATATCTGATCTGAAATGTCAGCAAGATAGACCTTGAAGAAACAGGTTCGTTGACAACTGATGGGAATTTTTAAAAGAGACTTATATATAACACCTGGTGAACATTTAGATGCTGGGACACCAACTAGTGTCAGCGCGAGAAATGTTCAGTAAATAAACATTGGTAAATAACAATGGCCTTTCGAAGATTGAGGCTCACAGATGTTCCACTGCTGCTTTGGTTGGTTACGGAGTCATTCTCATTATCGGAAAGTAGTGAGATCAAATTCGATCTTAACCAAAAATCAGTCATGTTCGCAAAAATTAGCTGGAGCAAGTTGAATATGTCGTGGTGGCAATGCCTCAAAGGGAAATGATACTTCTACGATTGTTAGGCCAAGTATTGGGGGTTTTTTGCTTGGTCTCTGATTCAAAACCACAAAGACTTCACTCGACTAACTTTATAAAACTGGTAGAGCCCAACTCAGGTCTAGGTACATGGAAGTCTGCTGATGCAACAACATGCTCCACAGCTGACTTCACGGCACAAAGTTTTAAATACCTTCAGTCTGCTAGTCGGACGTTCGACCACGGGAAATTAGTTCCTAAATCTAATACTCTCGTTTTTAATTGTATGAAATCGATGTACATACGAGGTTAGCGTGAAATCCAAAATACATGTATAGTTTGGTAGGTAATCAAATGACCATCAAAACGTACCATTTTCGAAAGGAACTTCCAACTCTTACCGTAGTACTGAAACAATATTAGTTACATATAATTTAGTTTATATGAAAATTTAAAAACAAGCATTGTATAACATTTATAAGGAGAAAAATTCAATTTTTTAATGTGTGTTTTATGTATATATATATATATATATATATATATATATATTATCTTTTTTATTTATTTTTTATTCTCTTAACTGCATAAAATTTAAATTTATTGATAAAATGGGAAAATCAGCTATACAGAAAATCAAAACGCAATTATTTTAAACAGATCTTTCTGATATTTAATATATATTTATGTTTCATATTTATTTTTCGTTACATTTTCCTTAAATTAAGGACTGTGGATTGAATATTTTAGTTAGGAAATATTTTGTGTTTCATAATTATTTCTTATAATATTTTAATACAAATTGTTAGTTAACTTTTGTAATTTCAATTATTTTTTGTAATTTCAGTAATTGCAATTTTTTGGTCGTGAAACTCAAAATATCCTTTCATCATCAACAGATTTTTATAAAAAATTTGTAATAACGTGGGATATTTTTGTACAGCCTTTTAATGACTGTTTCGATAATTTTTACCAGTGTCTCTATGCTTTACTTTTATTCAAGGAAAATATAAATCTAATAATATTCAAAAATAAAAACAGCTTACATTTTATGAAAAACATAAATGTTCACATCTTTGACAATTTATTTACTTCTCCTTTTATAATGAAACAAAGTAACAGTTGAGGTAAGTGATTTTAAAATAAAATTACATATTTTCACTTAAACTTTACTTCTAAAATTTGAAAAACAAAAATTACTTAAGGTAAAAAATTAACAAAATTGAGTAGAGAAGGTTACATTCTATTAAGAATAAATATTTTTAAAGAAACATAATGCAAGTGATAGTAAGCAAGTTCATATAGAAACAATCAATTAAAGAATTACTACATCTGTAATTTGTTAATATAT